>PVJH01043561.1:0-13540 GCA_004026705.1 Nesogale talazaci | reverse complement strand
TATCGTTACTAAAAATCCTCTCCCAGTCTGTGGGTTGCCTGGCTACCCTCTTGGTAAAGTCCTTTGATGTACACATGTGTTTTATTCTAAGTAAGTCCCATTTGTCAATTTCAGGTTCCCCTTCATGTGTACCCTGTCCTAGTGCCGTTAGCCTTTGTATTCCCTGGGTCAAGGTTCTTAGGTTTTCCCCAATTCTCTCGCTAATTGTTCTGATGGTTTGTGGTTTTACTTCCAGGTCTGTGATCCACCTCGAGTTTGTTCTTGTGCATGAAGTGAGGTTGAGATCCTGTTTCATTTTTCTACATGTAGATTTCCATTGTCTCCAGCACCATTTGTTGAAAAGGGCATCACCCGCCCATTTGATACTTTTGGGGCCCATGTCGAAAATCAGTTGTCTATATGCTAATGGATTTATTTCTGGGTTTTCTGTTCTTTTCCATTGATCTGTGTATCTGTCATTATGCCAGTAGCATGCAGTTTTGACCACTGTGGCTTTGTAGTAAGTGTGAAAGTCAGGTAAAGCCAGCCCTCCGACTGTGTTCTTATCCTTGAGGAGATCCCTGCTAATTCTGGGCTTTTTAGAGGCACATTTTCAAAATAAAAATGCTACTGTCCCACCCACCCCACTGGAGCCCATATTAATTAGTCTACAGGAAGACCCAAACATTGCCAGTTCTCAAAGTTCCCTAGTTTATGATTCCATGATTCTGGTCCTTGCATAATAATCCCAGTTTGAATTCAATCATTTACTTTACACCTTGAAATTGACATTAAATTCATTCTAAACTTCTAAATAACCAAAGAAAAACAAAGACAAGTTATGTTTCTCTTTCTTTTTTCAAAACCACAATTTGGTTTTCATTTGATGGTATTTGTTTGATGTTCCTCTTGGTGATGAGCAGTTTGATATGTCGATTTCATAAACTGTAATCTCAGAAATGAATGACCTCACTGCCATCAAGTCAGTTCTGGCACCAAGAAGCCCTACAGGATAGAGTAGAACTATTCCTGTGGGTTCCTGAGACTGTAACTCTCTATAGGATGGAAAGCTTTATCTTTCTCCCAAGGAGCAATTGGTGGATTCAAACTTTTAACCTGTGTTCAGCAGTCCAATGACCCACTATGCCACCACACTCTCCCTAAGACACTATAGTCCCCAGTTATTTAACCATACCCTAGTCGTGGCCGTTACCTTGAACTTATTCTGCATCTTATGAGAGCTTGACCTAGATAAGCTGGGAACCTTGACTCAATTTGTTATAAAGATTTTCCGTGCAGAATTGAAATAGAAGAAAAGCATATTCTTCCTGGAACCAGCAGTTCCAGCTCAGACCTAAGAGCACCAGCCAGCCCTTTGGATTGGGCTGCCCCACAAATTTCAAATTTGCCTAGTTAGCTCCCACAGTCGTGTAGTTCACTTCCTTGAAAAACATCGCAACATTTTTTTTCTATTGGCTCTGTTTCTCTAGGTAATTTCTTACTAGAATATATTCCAGTCCCATTAAACTCTAAATTTTATAAGGACAGAACTGTCTGTCTTATTCCTTGTGAATAACAAACCCCTAGCACCCAATGAATGCATGTTAACTGAATGAACAATCTGTCTAGAGAAGTAAAGCAGAAAACATAAAATGTGTGCTATAAGACACGGTGACTACAGTCAGGGTTCAGAGAGCAGAGCCAGTCTCTCCAACTAAGGGCACCAAGGAAAAGCTGAGATCTGAATGGAGTTGAATGGAAAAAAACAGAGGGCTGACTCTGAGACTGGAAACGGCTTATTCAAACGCCATGCCTTAGTTACACAAGGTAAATGAAGCATGTAACCAAGCAGAGGGAGGCAAATTTGAAAAACCAATCATGATCAGATGGTCAATGACTTATTATATTTTGCCAGTGGTTATCCAATTAAGGTTGGGGGTGGGGTGGGGAGTGAAGATGAAAATCCCATTTCTTAGAAGCATTTTATTTGTAGCCTAAAAACAATAACAGCAGTGAAAGCATATTTTTTCTATTTGTTCTTAAATAAAGCTCCTCTAGCTAAGGAAAAGTTTCCATGTGCTCCGTCCATCGCACATAAATATGAATGCCCTTGAGAAACCCCCTAAGGAACAGCTAAGATTTCAGAAAGCATAATTTGAAGATCAATGCTAGCGTAATGGGCTATATCCATATTTGCTTATCTATTTGTTCAATCGATCAAATGAATCGGTGGCTTTTGAGTGCTTTGCTATTGAACAAATCTGTCATGGAAGAAGCACAGCCTGTAGGTTCCATCGCATCAAGGATGGAGGGATTTTGTCTCATCTACTTTGGACGTGGCATCAGGAAAGACCAATCCCCGGAGAAGGGCATCATGCTTGGGAAAGCACAAGGTCAGCAAAAGAAGGACGACCTTCAATGAGATAGATCGGCACCATGGATGCAACAATCAGCTCAAAGATAGCACAGATTGTCAGGATGGCACAGGATCCGGCAACATGTCCTTGTGTTAAACTGGAGTGCACTGGCTGAGAGCACATTCCAGAGAAGGGGACTCAAGACATGAGAATGCCTCCTCCTCAGGAATGGCAGTGCTCCCGGGAAGCAGCCTTCGTAGGGCTCTGAGGAATATTCTAAAGACAACACACCTCTAGTCAAAGAGGGCAACTTTTGCAAACACTGTGCCTCTGTGTCTGCCACAGTTTTCTCTGACCTCATCTCGTCTCCATGAACTTGAGCCAAAGCCCTGGGGAGAAAAGACAAAAATAAAACTGCTCCATCGTTTGGAAAATCCTCTGTGAGGCATTGGAGCAACCTCTATGCCACACAGATTCAGAGCTCAAAGATACCAACTTCACTGGTGATGGAGCAGATTCTAAAAATGAAATTCTAAAATTAGTCTTCCATCTATCAGAAGAGGGAAAGGCCAGGGCCATGGCAGACTTCACCACAATCTATCATGGAAGAGATCTCATAAACCCAATATGACCCTGTTGTTTTTGTTAGGGGCCATCAAGCCAGCTTGGGACCAGAGCAAATTGATGCCCAGCAGAGCAGAGCACTGTCTGGCTGTACCCCATCTTCACTATCATTCCTATGCTTCAGCCCATGGTTGCAGCCACCGTGAGCTGCTGTGTCAGTCTGTCTCCTGGAGGGCCTCCTCTTCTGCTTCCCCTTCATTTTTTCAAGCATGGCCCTAGGACACATCCAAGTTCATTTGTTTCCCCTGTCTTGCAGTGCAGCCTCTAGGTTTCTATCCCTGCCTCTCTGTTCCCAGTGCCCTAGACTTTCCAACCTGCCATCCTCTCATCATCCCGACGGCTCCCTCAGAAAACCCTCTTTAAGACAGACATTCAGCCTCTTCCTGGCGGCCAGTCCCCTAGTGTGCAGACTCACTCGTGAACCAGACTCAAAACGGACCAACCAGAACTGATCCCACCAGCACTGTCCTATCTGAATAGTCGCCCTTTTATTCTGGTCTCTCTATAAACTCCCAGACCAAAAACAATCTTAGTGTGCACTTCTCCACATCTGTGGTACTAAGCTAGGTACCTTAAGGTAGGTCACACCCCCTTAAGTAGTCAGCTACAAAAACTCAGTGGTCTCCATTCTTGGCTGGATCTTCATGTGTTCACCAAGTCTTTCCGTGACTGTCCCAAATTTAAATGTTCTTCCTAGCCCCTGAGCATCTCACCCTGAGCATATGATTGCACAGAAGTCAAGATCATCAGGCCTTATCAGCCAGGTCTGTGTGTTGTAAAGAGTTGGCTTGACATTCGCAGGCGGGCCTCTGTGTGCTCCTATTGAACATAAACATCACAGAACAGCACCATCAGACAAGGCAACCCTGTGACCATGACAGGTCAGCACAAGCACAAAACTTCTCCATAATTATGTCAGAGGAAAGGAAACATGTGACTATTATCAAAGCCGTGAACATAGCCAAACCCACCCCTCACCCAACAAACTGGGAGTGGCAGCTGCTTCTTTCCCAAGCAGAACCTTAGCTTCACTCTACAGCAGTGGTGCTCAACCTCTCTAATGCTGAGGCATTTTAATACAGTTCCTCATGTTGTGGTGAACCCCCAACCATAAAATTATTTTCATTGCTACTTCCTAACTATCATTTTGCAACTGTTATGAATCGGGTGACCCCTGTGAAAGGGTTGTTTAACCCCTAAAGGAGTCATGACCCACATGTTGAGAACCACTGCTCTACAGGGACGCATTGGACAGTTAGGTGACAGGTCAGTGGTTCAAACCCACTAGTCACTTCATGAGAGAAAGATGAGGCTATCCAGTCCCATCAAGATTTACAGCCCTAGAAACCCCAATGTAGGATCACTACAACTTGAAATTCACTCAGTGCCGATGGGTAGTCTTCCTTGCTTGTAATAAAATAAGCCTGTTGTCCTCAAGTTGATTCTGACTCAGAGTGGCCCATGTGTTAGAGAATAGAGCTGCTCCAGGATGTTTTCTGAGCTGTCATCGTCATGGTAGCAGATCAAGCTTTCCCCCCAGCACACTGCTGAGTGTGTTTGAACAGCCAATCATCAAGTTAGTAGTTTAGCGCCAGCCACTTGCCCCACCCACCGAAGAACCTTGCTTTATCTGTATATAATGTCACATGGTGACCGTATAGCCCTCTATTAATTGGCAATGACTTGAAGGCAGTGAGTTTGAGGAATCATAGAATCGGCCCCACTTCCTGACTGCATCCAACTGGCAACATAAACCCACTTCCTTCATTCCGTCTCAAAATCACCCATGCCCAGCTCAAGTCCTCTGATCCTTTGGAGATCCTGTGACCATGTTGCTCCCCAACTTCACATGAAAGTGCCTTCTCCCTCCCAGCACAATCAACCCAACCGGTTTAATGCTACATGTGCTTCTGGTGATCAGTGGCTAGAGCCCTCAGTGGTAGGAATAATTTTAGTACTGTCACTTGTGCCAGATTCTGTGAAAGCACTTGACATGCTACCCACTTAATCCTTTGATGGCATTTGCTTTTATCCCTAATAGAGATGAGGAAACACTAAGACTGAAGAAGGTGGAAAAAGAGGAGTTTCCAGATGGCAGAGCCTGGATAATTGGCATGAGAGATTGAGGAATCTGACTCTGGCACTCACCCTCCTTTCTCTCACCCTCTCCTCTAACTCAGAATGTATGCTACTTCCTTTCTTCATTGAGCTCTTCTCCATCTTCTCCTGAGCACAACATGGCTCCTTTAGAACCTGTTGTTGTTAGATGCTGTCAACTCAGTTTCTACTCGCCTCCACCCTTAGATGCCGTCAACTCACTTTCTGCTCACCTCCACCCTTAGATGCTGTCAACTCAGTTTCTACTCGCCTCTACCCTCTGCACAATAGAACAAAGCACCGCTCAGTCCTGTGGAAGCCTCACAATGGCGGTTATTTGTCAGTCCACTGCTGCCATGTCAGTCTATCTCATGGAGATCTGTCACTTCTTCCCCTTTCGCTCCCCGCCACATCACCAAGCATGATACTCTTTGCCTAGGGGTTGATCTCTCTGAATAGTATGCCTAAAGCACATGAGACAGTCTCGACACCCTGATGTCTAAAGTGTGCATTCTCCCTGTACTTTTTCTTACAACAGATAGTTCAGTTCTTCTGTCAGTCAGTGTTATTTTGACATTCTTCATCAACACTAGAATACAAATGCATCCTTTCTTCTGTCTTCCTTATTCATTATGCAGCTTTGGTATACAAAGGAGGTGAGTGAAAGCATCATGGCTTGGGTCAGTCCTCAAAGTAATCTCTTCATCTCTTAACACTTTAAATAGATCTTGTCCAACAGATTTGCCCAATGTAGCATCTCCCTTGATTGCTCGGGGGGATTAATTATGAATCCAGATAAAATGAAATCCTTGACAACTTCTATCTTTTCTCCATTTATCATAATGCAATCTATTGGATCTCTTTAGTGTCTGGTTTGCACAAATACCAAGTTTCTTCCACTTCTTCAACACTTCATTCTCCGCAGTCTGAATGTCATCTCATATCTCAATCAGGCAGAGACATCTTCTATTCTGAACATGATTCACAAATACCTCCAAATGTCCTCTTCCCCTTCATGCTTTCTGTTTTGACTCAAGGCAACGTTTTGAGAATCCTAGTCTTCATTCTCAAGGGGGACATGATTCAAAGTTATCAAAGAGGCATGTGTAGAATATGACATCTGGGGGAAGATTCAACTACAAATATGAATTCAAAGGGGGGATTTAATTTGAGGAAAATCTTCAGGCCTAGGGAAGAAAGTGCCCAACTGAAAATATGAGAAAATGAATTATGGAATAGGAGGAAACAACTACACTGACACAAATAAGTGACATAGTTGAGATGGGAATAGCCATTTAGATACCTGGGCAACAGATGGTCAGGGAGGATTGGCCAGAATGTGGATGCAGGTCAGTTCACAGAGTCTTGGACATAAAAAAAATAGAAGTTTAAAATTCTTCTAATTCACTGTCATTGAGACAATTCCAATTCATAGAGAGTCCAATCAGAATAGAGTTTGCTGCCGCTATGACGTTACAGGAATTGAAAGCCTTGCCTTTCTTCCAAGGAGCTACTGGTGGTTTGCGATGCTAGCTTTGTGACTGTCAGCCCAACACATAACCCCACACCAGCAGGGCTGAACTTCGTCTGTAGATAATAGAGGATATGAATACCAGATATGGCAAGCCCCTGCTCACCGCACTGTTCAAAATTGAAGAGAAATCTATGAACATTTATTTACACATAGTCTATGTATGCTATAATGCATGCTGGCTGTTGTTTTGAGGAACATAGAGTAGATTTTGACTCATAGGAACCCTCTGCGCTGTATAAAAACTCCGCCTGGTGCTGCACCATCTTCACAACTCTTCCTATGGCTGAGCCCATGGAAGCAGCCATGGGTGTCCATCGAGGGTCTTCCTCTTGCTTACGACCCCTCTACTTTACCCAGCATGATGTCCTCTTCCAGAAACAGGTCCCTCTGGATGACATGTCCAACCTATGTGAAACAACCTCTCCCCCTACTATCTTCTAAGGAGTGATTTGGCTGTACTTCTTCCAGTATGAAATACAGGTTCCATAAGTAAGAGTGCCCTGTTTGGAGATTTGTTTGCAGTGTTTCGCCATCTAGTTCTGTTCTCCTCTTTCAAATCAAATCTTAGAAAAAGATGCTGGAAAGACTTTAAAGAGGGTCTGAAACAAGTTTCCATAAAGGCAATGTTTGGAAGGAGTTCTAGTTATTACTTTTTTAAGCACTAGCTCAAACACATGAGAAAAGCAGCTGATACTGTTCTAAAGAAAGACCACCTTCTTTTCTAGGGGTGTCATTATCACCTGGCAAGTGACATGTGAGAAGAGAGGGCCCATCAGCAGCCTGGGCAGTGGCCCTTAGAGAGTGGACCAGCTGGCCTTGTGCTCTTGAAAAAAGACAGTTGATGCATCAGGGAGCTCAGTCTTCCCCTCAACCAGAGTTGACTCCACACATGAAATAACACCTTCTCAAGGGACCAGAGGAAGTTCAGGGACACTGACATTTTTTCTGTATGTTATCACATGTCATCCTCTTGTTATCTTTCCATTCATAGATAGAAAAGGGACAAACTCAGAAAGGTGATAGGACACCTCAAAAACACT
Organism: Nesogale talazaci; assembly: GCA_004026705.1. Taxonomy (NCBI): domain Eukaryota; kingdom Metazoa; phylum Chordata; class Mammalia; order Afrosoricida; family Tenrecidae; genus Nesogale; species Nesogale talazaci. The sequence continues at coordinate 5,909 of PVJH01043561.1, read as the reverse complement.
GCTTGGTAGCCACCCAACTCTGTGTTCTGGCTTCTATTTCTTGTTTGGTACATTTTCTTTCAAGTGAGCATGTAGGTCATGATTTCCACAGCCTTGGCTTGCGGCTGCCCTCTCCCCTCTTCCATCAGTCTGCAGTAACGAGAACTAAGACTGCTCTCAAAGATCTGCTGAAAGGCGAGGCTGGGCAGAATCATCTCTCATCCTGTACTGTGCATCAGCTGTACTCTGCATGCGGTTGAGCCATCTGAAATTCCTTCTTTGTAACCAAAAATGTTTCAAAAGTGGTGTTTGACCTAATTGTTTATTTATGGAAGTCAGTCAAGAACATCCTGACTTCCTGTTGGATCACTTAGGTCCCATTGAAGGTGTTCTGGCTGAGAAAGGGTGGGTGTCCTGCCTCAGGCACATCTAGCCAGCAAACATGGGGAACAAGCCTGGAGCAAAAGTACCAGCGTCCAACTCCATTCCAGGACCACAAACAGCTCCAGGAAAATGGGGGAAAAACGCCTCCAAACGAACCAGAAACTCAGAGAGTCACCCAGGAATTACTATTTCCAGTATTAAAGACAATCATGTGCTAGAAATCCTTGCAAATAAGAAAGTGCCTAGATGCAGAAAAGTTTTAAGCTAAGAATCGCACCATGGAGAGCTGGTTGCATGTTGAACAAAATAAAATCCTGTAGCCTAGAATCTAGAGTTAGGGTGGGGAACACCCAGCCAAGGGCCATATAAGATGGATGAAATCATAAACACCAGCTGACATCACACATCTCATCAAAGAGAAGTAGTTCCAGCTATCACATTCCAGAAATCTGACCCCTGTGTGACTCTGTGGGTACATATATATGGCTCCGAAGGAAATTTTTAGATTAAAATTAAACTACTTGTTTAGCTTAAAGGATCTGATTCAGAGACGAATGATTTCATTTGTTTGTTTAAAAAAAAAAACATTTTTGGCTCTCGAATAATTTTTGAATTGTTGTGGGGGACAGACTCCAGAATCCATATTTGTGATCCCCTAAACATTGTTACCCATGAGAAAGTGCCTCCCCTGTTGGCACGGCTCAGTCCCCATAAGAACCATTTGCACAGTTTCAGGTCAACAAAGTACCACTGGTCCTTGCTTGTTCCAGGAAATGGATAACCATAGGCATGCTAACCCTGCAACACTGGACAGTCCTTCCCCTTTTGAAATGTCTCCAAAGTGCTATTGTCACCAAACTCGATCTTGACCAACAGTGGGCCTACAGGGGAGAGTGGATCTGCTCCTAGGGTTTCTGAGGCTCTCATCTTTTATGGGAGACAGCCTCACCTGTCTCATGTGGAACTCTGGCTGAGTTTGTACCAATGACCAAGGATATCATGCAGGCATCTGCCCTTGGAAAACACAGCCACACTGTCTCCAGCTTTCAAAAGGTCAAGAAAGAGAAAGCTTGGTTTTTCTCTGGCAGTTTCTTTTAAAAAACGTAATTTTTTTTGCTTTAGCAGTTCTTACCATGGTGCTTGACAGTGGGTTGTGTTACCTCAATGATCTATGTCTTAGCTACCTTGTTAGGTTTAATAGCTTCATGCTTGATCCACAGCACCTGTCGGATCCTTTAAAGCCTCCAAGGACTGTCACGTGTGCCTAAAGACCTATGAGAGTTTAATAGTCTAATAATTAGACACCCTAAGCTCTCACTGTCAAAGAACAGTTGCCAACCAGACTGCCTCAGAATTTCCTTTCCCCCTCTGTACTCCAGACTCTCCTTCCTCACACCTTAAACTTGAAAATATTTATGTATACCAGGCCCACCTTGGTATACATAACACAGAGTAGGCCTGCCCCACCAGGCTCCCTAAGCTGTAATCTTTGAAGCAGCTGATTGTCACCCATCTTTCAGCTTACGCTTAGCCACATCTTGGACTGCTAAGCATAAATCGCATTGACTTCCTGCAGCTCTGTGGCTATGCTAAGATAATAACATTGAAAATACAATTCAGTGCAGTTAAGACAAGCTTTATTAAGACACTAAGGAAAAAAAATAATCTAAACTCAAACTCTGAAAGACAGTACTTGACGTTGCTTTCTTGAGAGTGTTTCTGGTGCCATAAAAAAGGAAATACTCATAACACAGTTTCCAAGAGAAGAGTCGATGGAGGAAAATGAAACTTTCTCTTATCCACCTTTCTGGTATTTGTCCTCACCAAGAGGTGGGAAATGTTGCCACAGAGTGTCACAACTGATGGGATCTGACACTTGCCCCAGATATGCCAAGATGGCCCGGGGCATTAACCATGTCATTTGCATCGTGATGAACACATCACCCTCACTGGTTGAGGGCCTGGAATCACAGGAAGTATAAGCATTGTGCTCTGGCCGCTCTGGTTCCAAGAAAAGCAAGAACTGATCTGTCAAAAGGCAAACAGTGCCACCTGCTGAAGGACAAGGGCACCTAGGACAATGTGCAGGCACCTGCCCTTGGAAAACACAGGAATACCTTCCCCAGCTTTCAAGAGTACAAGAAGGGGAAAGGTTGGCTTTTCACTGCCGTCTGCTTTTTAAAATCCTTTATTGCTTCAGCAGTGCTTGGCGTGGTGCTTAACAGTGTGTTATGTCACCTCAATGATCTACGCCTTAGACTTTGGGTTCAGTTGTCGACTCTGTTGGGCTTTTCCTTAACCATCCATCCTCATACACATTCCCCACTCCTACTTTAGTCTAGAGGGCACAACTGGTAAAGCTGGTCAAAGTCCACCAAGACACGCCCCGGGAAATAAAAAGGCTTTGGGATCTACAATGACCTACAAAGAACAATTCTCCTCTGACACACATGATATACCAGCTGCAACTCGGGTTTGGGGTCTGTGGCAGTTACATAATCTCCTGTCAACTTGCGAAGGGTTGGGGTCTATCCTGTCAATCAGGTCACAGTTTGATGACCTAATTTGGAGGTGCAAGGGAGATAAATAGATCACTAGAGGCTAGATTCTCTCTCTCTCTCTCTCTCTCTCTCTCTCTCTCTCTCTCTCTCTGCCTCCCTCCCTCACTCCCTCCAAGACATTCCTGTTGACAAACTACATGGAGACGCACTGATGGGGTCAGCTCCTGGAGCTGGAGGAGCCACATGGAGACCCACACCAGTGCTGAAATGCTTACAACACCACTCAATGCATGCACAAGACTTTCCACCCACTGGCTTGTGATCTTTCTACATTCAGTGACATTGCATGTGTTGCCTGATTCTGAAGAGGAATTTACAGACTGACATCAGGCATAAGGGCTAATATTAGACTTATGAGCTTGATCTGGACTGGGCCAAGATATTTTCTTAATATACCATATTTTTCAGACCATGAGACATACCTCACCATAAGATACATCCAGTTTTTAGAGCAGGAAAATAAGAAAAAATATTCTGAACCAAATAGTACCAGTTGTGGCGGTCATGTGCTTATGTCAATTTCATGATTGAGATGTAGAGGTGCAGTCTAGCCTGTTAATCTGGAGATAGCCACTGAGTAACCAATGAGGACTCCGTGTAGGCATGGTTTTCTCCTGAGACTTCTGGGAAATCTCACAATATTTCCCTCATGGAGATGAGAAGCTATCTGAGGCTTCTGGGAAATCTCACAATATTTCCCTCATGGAGATGAGAAGCTATCTCCCAGTTGTTGGGAGTTAGTCTCAGAGACAACAAACTATGGACAAGACAGGATGGCAGCATCCGAGGAGTTGAAGGAGCCGGAGGAGAAGCCACACAGCCTTACCCTGATGGAGCCAGACCTCTGAAGTTGGAGAAGCCACGTGGAGACCCCTGCCAGTGCTGAGTTGCTTCTACCACCACTGGATGCTGTTGGTGGACCCTGAGCCTTGGAAGCGAGGAGCCATGAGGGGACTCCTGCCAGTGCTGGGACTCTGCACCCCCTGGCCTGTGACTTTGTAAGCCAGAAGGAGACTTTAGAGACTGGTATTGGGCATATGAGTTAATATCGGACTTATGAATTTGAACTGGACTGGGCTGGGATGCATTCTCAATGTCGCATTCCTCTTGTATATAAACCTTTCCTTTCTATCCATATGCATGTCTATGAGTTTGTTTCTCTAGTCTACCCGGACTAACACAACCAGTATACAAAAATATTTACTAAAATAAAGCAAAATATGGTAATATTTAACAGCGTAAGCTCAACAGTGGTATTAAGAACCATAATCACTCTCATTAATAAATGAAGGGAAGCATGTGCTGTGTCCATCATGTAACCTGACTGACATTGAGAAAACAGGAGATGAGACTTCCCTGGAACACACAGCAATCCACAGCATGCAAACAGCAGCAGATAGTAAGCAGGTGCTTGGGATCATAAACAAATGCTCTGGGCTACCACACTTTCAGACTATAAGATTCACCCTTGTTTTTCCCTCACTTTAGAGGGGGTAGGGGGTGGGAAAGTGCATCTCATGGTCCGACAAATATGGTACAATTACTCTTTATATAAAGCTCTTCCTTTCATACATATGAGTGCCTCTGGATTTGTTTCTTTAGTCAGCCTGGATGTACAAACTATGATATCTTGGGAGGGGCTACTAGAGAAACAAGTCACAAAGATAGAGAATGAATGCTTGTTTGACCTCTGCCTTGTGGTAGTTTTTGTTCTTTGGCTAACCAGAGGTCAGATATGGCTTTGCAGTGTACTTGTTAGTTTTTTGGAAAGAATGTGGGAATTTTAAGTTTTGTATTTCTAGAAACTTCTTCGGTTAATCCTACCTGAAATGGTAAAAAAAAAAAAAAAAATAGTGATAAATGTAAATCTTGAACTCCAAGACAAAATCACCTCTTGAATTTTTATGATACCTTGCTTCTTAGTGAAAATGGATGACAGAATGGCTCACCCTGGCTTGAGGCAATGCAGCCAGAGACCGAAAGCCATATGAGATACGTTTAAATTAGAATAGAATTTGTTTTAAGAATTGAATTTAAGATCTGGCCATACGAGGCTTATGCTCTTTTCTTTTGACCATTCTATTGCTCTGATCATTGATAGAAATGGTTATTGGGAAGTATAAAGTATAAAGTTTCAACCACAATTTGAATCTTTAAATGGCTTAGGACAAATCTGCAAAGAAAGCTCTGAAAAGATAAGCCCCACTCAGGGTCTTGAGAGCTTAGGAAATTGAAAGGTAAAGAGACTTGCCTAAGGGGCTGCTGACAGATTTAAGGGAGAAAGGGGGAACTCTTTGGGCTTGGGGATTTTTTTTTCATTCTGAACTAGTGGTTTGTGCCAGTAGCTGGAAAAAAATTAGAGCCATAAAGAAACTCTCAGCTCTAGGACTGAAAGTTAAAGCCCTGTAGTGGAGTATCTCAGGGTTGTCATATGGTCTTGAGAAGGGTGGGCAGGGGATTCATGGAACACTGTGGGCAGGCTGAAATGCTTGCTAGGTGACCACCTGGATCCACCTGAGTGGAAGGAGAGAAAAGCAGCAATAAAGACACTGCTTGAATCTGGCCAGTGACACAAATGGACCTGATTCACAGGGGCTGCAGGAGAAAATGAGACTGGATTGACTGAGCTGAAGTTCATGATCTAGGACAAAGGCGCTAGGGTTGTTGAGAATTTGTGATGGGGCCAGGGTCTACAGACAGACAACCAATAAGCACCCGTGTGTTAGTCTGGGTAGACTAAAGAAACAAATTCATAGAGACTCGTATGTGAATAAAAAATAGGTTGATATAAAAGAGCAATTAAGTACTGAGGAAACATCCTAGCCTTATTCAAATTAAGTCCCTAAGTCCTATATGTCCAATATCAATTTACAAAGTCTTCTTCTTGCTCATGAAACACATGCGATGATGCTGAATGCAAGAAGATCACAGGCCAATGGGATGGAAGCTTTCTGGGTCCAATGGCATTGTAAGCATGTCATTACT
>PVJH01043560.1:0-13538 GCA_004026705.1 Nesogale talazaci | reverse complement strand
AGGAGAGCATGGAGTTCCTGTGGGAGTGCCAAGGATATACTTTGAGGCCAGGGTGTGGCACCCCATTGGACTCAGCCAGGGGAACTTCTTCCTGACATGACCACTGAAGATAAATGTGTGCACAAGCAAAAGTGGTGAAGAACATTGATGGTGTCCATCTATAAAAATATATAGCGTCTGAGGTCTTAAAGGCTTGAAAGTAAACAAGCGGCCATTCATCTCAGAAGCAACAAAAGTCACATGGAGGAAGCACATCAGCATGTGTAACCACAAGGTTTTGAAGGGATCAGGTAGCAGGCATCAGAGAACTAAAAATTATATGATTATAATTGAGGGGTCTTACAGATTGGGGACCCAAAACTAATCATTAGGTGAAGCAACATCCCCTACAGAAGGGTCACAGGGAGGAGATGAGCCAGTCAAGGTACATTGTAGCAAAAATGAAGTATCCAACTTTCCTTTAGTTCTTAAAAGTTTCCTCCCCCTCCCACGCCTATCATGATCCCAATTATGCCTTATAATTCTGGCTAGACCAGGGGATGTACCCAGGTACTGATATGAGCCAGAAACATGGAGAAATCAGGACAGATGATTCCTTCAAGACCAGTGGTGAGGGTGGTGATACCAGGAGGGTGGAGGGAAGGTGAAGTAGTAAGGTGAACCAATCACAGGGATCTACACATAACTTCCTCCCTGGGGTACAGACAACAGGGAAGTGGGTAAAGGGCACATTGGACAATGTATGATATGACAAAATAATGATCATTTGTAAATTATTAAGGGTTCTTGAGGAAAGGAGAGTAGGAGGAAGAGGAAATATGAGGAGCTGATACTAAGGGCCAAAGTCGAAGGAAGATTTTTTCAAGAACGATGATGGCAACAAATATACAAACGTGGTCTGCATACAATAGATGCATGTATTGATCATGATAAGAGTTTTATAAGTCCCCAATAAAATGATTAAAACAAAACACACAAAAAAACTAAAGCTCATAGTTATCTTGGACATGTGCCAAATTTCACTTGAAAATATTTATATCAATATGGTAAATACATGTTTTCATGATTTGAAATAACACTATTGTACTAATTTTAGAAAATTTTAATTTTTGTAATTGTAATACTTTAGAACAGTGGTTCTCAGCCTTCTTAATGGCCTGACCCTTTAATATAGTTGCTCATATTGTGGAGAGCCCCCCACCATAAAATTATTTTTTTTCATAAAATTATTTTCATTGCCACTTCATAACTCTAATTTTGCTACAGCTATGAATCAGGTGACACCTGTGCAAGGGTTGTTTGACCCCCAAAAGTGGTCACAACCCATAGGTTGAGAACCACTGCTTTAGTACTCCAGTATTGGCAGGAAAAAAATCCCACATTCACACAAAAATAAATAAACAAACCATAGTAATCAGACATCGTTTCTGTGTGAAATTCTCATTTTGGCAGAGAATTTCTGTACAAGAAGTAAATGACAATTTTCATTTAGGCCCACTGATGATTCTGGTTTCAAGAGATCTGTCTATTTACAGCAGATTTCAAATTAGGACAATGTAGTAGGTAGGGACCATGGGTTAGAGGATTTAAGAAAAGTGGGAGGGTACTAATTAAGAGAAGCACATGACTCAGGCTATTACTCTGAATACCTTGTGGTGATACCTTGTAATTAATTTACCCTGAACCTGGCTTGTTCAGATACTAACTAACCAATACCATAGGGAAATCCAAGTGCCATGCTGCTCAGTTGTCAAGGTACAGACCCCAACACTCAAAGGGATCCTTGGGAACAACTATGTTATCATGAAAATGGACAAAAGACAGATAGTAGGGCACCAGGGCTCCTTGTTCTTGTGTCAAGACCAAGAGAGTGAATGAATTTTCCAATAGGTATACATAATGGGGCATACAGATCTTTTAAATGTTGTCTACATCATACAGCAAATGTATTACATAGACAATGGGTGATATCATAAGGAGGTAATAAACAAGCAATGGAGGTGAATCATCATCTTGACCTAGTGCTAGTTGACTTCAAACACACCTGAGCCCTCCTCAGGGGAATAATCTATGATTTGTTACAGCCAGAGACATCAAAATAGAGTTTGCTGCATTTTATGAGGTTCAGAGTATAGAGCCTTATTGCACTTATCTACAAATAAACTTCTGGCATAATGAAGTAGCCAGGAATGATTCATCCTTTAGAGTAGGCTCTTTTATAAGTGCTACTTAATGAAAGGCTATTTGGAGGATGTGGGAGCGGCACATTTTCCGTCTAGAGAAGGTGAACTTGAAAATATTTCTATCTCAGAACGATGGAGATCTTTCTCAAAATAGGACTGGTTTTCCATGCCTGCGGTTGTGAGGGTCTAAATAAGGCCAAATACACTCCATCAAGTCTTCAATTTGCCACACTCAATGACAGGACACTGTCAAGACCACCATCAACACAGGTCTTTTATAGTCATGAAGAGGAAGAAAATCATGCAGTATGTCTAGGAATTCCTGTGTCATGGAAACAGTTAACGTTCCCAGCTCTACCTAAAAGAGTAGAGATTCAAGTCCACCCAGAAAAGCTTGATAATCAATTTAGGAGAAAGATCATTGAAAACCCTATAAGTGACAGTTTTGCTTTGACACACAAGGAACTACCCATAAGTGAAAATGGACTCAGTGGTAATCAGAAAGGAAAATTGTAAAGTAAATGTTCTATTGGTTCTGATCCTGAAATCTGATGCAGTCAGTTATGGCCTGACACGGACTACAGACTCTTTGATCCCACACATGGAAATCTTCCATTCCTTGTGCAAGTTGATACTTCTCTCCAGACCTTTATTTATCTGCCAATGCCTAGAAGAAAAGAAGGATTAATCATTACTGAGACTATATATTCAATATATATTAAAGCAAGAATGGTTTAAAAGGACTTAGTAGAGCAAAAAATTGTTTAATTGACAAGGACACTAATATCACCTAATTAAATATGCAGTTCTATCTGGAAACAGCCATTGTCTTCTTTCTACTTCCATTTGAGTTTTCACAGCACCCTGCGGAAAATACAGTCAGTTAATTTTTTTCCAATGAATTTCAATATTACATTTTGAGCAAGAAAGAAAATGGAGCTCTGTTAGAATTTATAAAAGTTAATGAAAACTACTTTCAACTATATAAAATGTAAGAAAGAAGCTTAATTCAGGCAGAAATTATGTGACATGTGCTTCTCTTACGATTCCATCTGTCCCTGTACCTTTTTACCTTATTTATTTTTAACTGTTTGCACTTCTTAGTTAAAAAACTGACGATGTCCTATGTTTCAGCTGGATGGAATGGAAATGCCCTCCAAATATGGTAATCTGACCCCTTATACTCTATGTTCTTATCTATTCTTCATCTAGTGATATTTGGTAATACCTGAGAGTATACCAAACAAATATAAAAATGGATTCAATGATTTCTTTACTTTCTTACTCCTTCTTTTGGACTAAAAATTGATAGAATGATAATTTCATCTTACTGCACCATAGATATTATTACATAGTGAATATTTTCATGCTAGGTATGCCATGTGCAACAGATATAATTTATTAATGATTTTTGTCAAATGTCAAACTATTTCTCTTTTAAAAGTTCACACAAGAATTTTTTTATAAAGGAAATAGGCAGAAAAGATAGAATAAATATCCTTATGGGGGGTTTTGATTGGGGTTTCTAGCTGAGAGACATAGTAAACAAAATGTTAATGGCCATTTGTGTCTTATATAGAGAGTCTCAACCATAATGTGTTCCTACCAATCCAGGAAGGAAAACCCAAAACTCTGTATCAGTCAACTTTGAATGGCAAGAAACTGAAAAATAACTCCCAGCTTATTCCCCCCCCTCCCCTGTCTGCACCACTGCTTCCTGTAGGTCTAATCAGGAAAACATGGCATTCCTGCTAAAAACAATATAAAATGCTGCCCTTCCTTCCCTAATCTCCAATTAGGACCTGAGGACATACCATTTTCATAATAATGCTTTTTACAACTACACATGACAATCATATGAGATATAAAAATACAGCAAAGCTAAATCCAGATATTCAATCTTGACTCAATGAAAAATATTAGTGACACTATTATTAGAATTACCTTTTTGATCTAGGAGGATACTTTATAATGTTCTCTATCATAAAATGCTGATCAGAATATCATAATCATAATATCATAAAATTCTAAAGTGAGCCAGAGAGAAATGTGAATGGATTTTGGACTCATACTTCATTCTAGATCCAATTCAACAACAGTTTGTTCCTGTGATAGAGCCTTGCTCAATGCTCATTTCATGAAGAGACCAGTGATGACATGAGTCCCACAGCGTAGTGTGGTGAAGAAAACAGATGATGTCTATCAGAAGGAATACGATTTAGTGTCTTAAAGGCTTGTTTTTAAATCAGCAATAACCTCAGTGAGGTGTCATCTAAGTATACATAGAAAATATACACTAGCTTGTGTGATACCAAAATTTTAAGTGATAATAGCCAAATCTAAAGGAGAGAATGATAACAGAGTTTAAATTGTGAACACTCAGTTTGCAAAAGGCTAGGAGTGTCCATAGAAGTTGAAATATGTTTGTAAGGTGTCTACGTGGATTACCGGCTCTGATGCAGGGACGTGAATAGCCTTGATGTCAGACATAAAGCGTGTGGATTTGATTACAGAAGATAGAGTTAGGCCAAATTGGAATACTATATTATTTAATCTCCTCTTTAACACATTTTAAAGTTTCCTCCCATAAAATAAAAGTTTTAAATACAAAGGGGAAATGCATGCCTCTTAAGCCTGGATGTGAGTAGCCCTGCTAGTCCAGAGAGTGCAATAGAAATTGAAATGTTGCAGAACTGACTATCTTCCATTAAAATCTAACATATTCTTCTTTACACTCCCTTTTGACCCATTTTAAATTTGTTCTGTTTTTTTTAGTTGATTTTTTTATTTGCAGTTTTATTGTGGGTTTATTTTGTTATTGGTGTTTGGTTTTTGGTTTCTTTGTTTTCATGTGTGTTTTCCAGTATATGAAAACCAGATTGGTATGACTGAATTATTGAACTGTATGATATATGTCAATAAGACTATTAAAAATAAGCATAAAAATGAAAACAAAATACCACCCACTGCTCTTAGAAGTTCTCTGGGGAATGGAGATAAAGAATACTGACTTCTCTAAAAGATAGTCCCCTTTTACCGTAAAAACAAAACAAAAACAAAAAACATGGTCAAGTTTTATATTGATAGTGACCCTAAAAACAGAGTACAACTGTCCTGTGGATTTATGAGTCAGTAAATCTTTACAAGGTGTAATGTTTTATCTTTTCCTGGTAGAGAGGGTGGTGGGTTTGAACTACTGACCTGAGGGTACCATCTCCAACATGTAACCCACTACACCATAGTAGTGGGTTGTTTATCTTAGGACATTAAGATGCTATTTTAAAATTAGGAGGAAGTCCAGTGATGAGGAACTACCAGGAGTTCTGAACAAGCACCCAAGTTAAATGATGTAAACATTCCTTTGTCATTAGTTGCTGTTAATGTAAACTTGAATATTGTGCTTTCATTGCAACCCTAGGAACATTATCCTATCACTGTTAGTTTTGTATTTTAGGGTAGACATTGAAATGTTCTTTTTGATAGGACTGTGATAAAATATTCATGTTCAATTTGTCATTCCTTGAACTAATAAACCATATGGCTTGAAATTCAAAATAAACAATTCTAGTCCATTTCAGCTCACAAATGCCAAAATATTGTTGATTTTTGTGTATTCTAATTAGCTTTTGTGAATTTCAAATTTCCCATATTTTGCTTTGTACATTTCACATTCCAATTTTTAGTGGATACTTGGAGCTTTTTGTTCACATTTCTATCTTATCCAATTATTACATGAATATCCCAAAAGATTTTGCTCCACTTGGTCATTCAGATTGTCTCTATTTTGAGGAAGCATCTCTTCCCAAATTGTATTTTAAATCCCTCACAACTGGATTGTTCAACTTTCAGCAGTGTCAGACAAACTCTGTTATTTCTAAGATTTCCATTGGCCAATAAATTAAGAACTTGAAATCTAAGTCCTTCTTCCTAAAATCAAACTTCTTGGTTGCTGCTATTTTGGAGTCTCTTGTTGAGAGCACTGCATTTGAACACCATTACACATAGGTACTCAGCTGACAGCATTATGCCAGACAGTTGTCTGTTTTGATGGATAGATTGCATTGGCTTTATATCAGAAGTTGATCAGCTGACATTTCTTCATTTTCTTCCTAGCTCCCAAATACAACAGTTATCTGATCAGATAACTATTCTTACTTTGTACTCTGGACAAGGGGTTTATATGGGATACTATGTATTCCTAGTTTCCTCCTCCCCAGTGAGGTAGATCCAGTAAGTGGTAAGTTTATGTTTAGTGTGGCTCACTCACACTATAACTGAGAAAACTACAGCTTCTAGTTATTTTATATTCCAAGCTAGGTAATCGATTATATCTTTTTAAGCCAGTTAATGAATGAAGGACTGAATCATATCCCCCTGACTTCCTGAGGAAAAGAGGTTGTTAGCCCAGAATCATAATTTTCTTAATCTTCCTAAGGGATGTCAGTGGAATTTGAGATTTGTGCTAAAGGTTACAGATACCAGCAGAAAAAGAAAAGGAGAAAAGTATGGCTGTCAGGCTTTTCTAAAAGACTATTCCTCACATTTTGTTATTCAGGGAGACTACAGCTAGTTTCAATTCTACACAAAACTGTCACTGAGAGTTTTCTGTATTACAAATTTGTCACATATCATTCTTTCAAAGAGAACATTTGTATTGCCCTTGTAGAACTTGCTTTTCAGTACATTTTTTTAGAATGTATTCTTATTTTCTAATTGCATCCCAGATAACATTTCCAAAGAGAGCATCAGCAGTTGTGTTATTCCTTACACATTACACAATGTTCTCCCAGGAATTACATTTTATTCTTGAAAATAAAGGAAAGAGAACACCATTTTTCCTCCCACGTGTATTTTTACCCAAGAAATGAATTTCAATATCTTACTTTGGAAGTACAAGTTTTAATTATTTTCTTAGGGAATGACTATTCCAATTTTCCAGATGATAAGTTAAATGTGCAATGCTCGGTTATATATCACATTTCATTATTTGCAGCTGTATAATACCCATGTGAAAGGGATGTGATTCCCTGGAAGCAGACCACAAAAATATCAGTTCACTTCTGAATTAGTACACAAAATGGTACTTTAGCATGCAGAAATAGTTAACACAACATTCAAAAAGATGAAATGTACATTAGTGGAATATTTTAATAATACTATATTCTTTATAGTGTGAAAAGCAATCTCAGAAATAATATCATTTGTGCTTATAATAAAGCCAACCGATAACTATTACTGTCTCTATTTTATAAATGAAGATATTACAACTTTAAGAGATGCTCTATTACTAATGGATCCGTGGTAGTTATGTGGCAATAAATGAAATCACATACTCTTTGATACATCTCAGGCTGGTTCTCATAATACAACTTCCTTTACTGTACAGTACCAAGTATAACTCTCTTCTGAGTAAAGGAAACAATATCAAGGGAGGAGGATAAACTCAGTCTGGAGCGCATTACCTGGGAAATGTCAAGCGCAAATATCAGGGAGTATTTACAATTTCAAAGTAGAGCACCGATTGAATGAAAATAAAATGCATGTGATCAAATAGGATATACGTTATATTATTATCTTTGTCCTAGGATTTAGAAAAACATGATTTCTGGTTAACAGAACAAGTATTTCTCTAGCAGTACAGCAGACGCTTTCTTGCTAGTGACATGTGAAAGTGGGTGGTGAGTATTTCAGCTCAGAACATCATGTTCTTGTGAACAAAGATGTTGTATAATGGCTGGCTTTACACCCCCACCACCCTTAGCTTGGCCCTCACACAGTTATTTGGAATAAAATGCAAACTACTCTGCAAAGACAGGGCAAGCATGAAGAGCAATAAGATGAACTTTGGTTATGGATGACTTTTATAAAATGGTGTGGTTTAAAATGATATGTTTCCCTCAGGGATTACTTCCAAAATGCTTAATCAGACAAATAATGAATTTTATTTCATTCTTTCTAATTGAAATATAAATTGAAGTTATACCTTTGGTTATCACTATATATATTAAAAGTTAATAGGTATTTCTTCCCTTTGGTACTTCTTAGGGAAAAACACTTTGCAGAGTATAGGAAAAATATATATTAAATTCAGAACAGTTCTTTATCTTTGTGGAATAGAGTCAGTACAAGGGGAAACATAGATTTTAACATTTGCATGAGTAATGTATGTAGCTAAATGAAAATATGCTTTGCAAATACATTCTTTTTTAAGCAAATGAAAACATGTTTCTTTCTTTAATATGTATTTCTTCTACACAGTAAAGCATATCAATATTTTAAGTTTCTTGTTGAGTTCTACATTTTCAGCTCCTTATTGGATTAACTCCTATTAAAATCTTGGCTTCAATCCATATCACGTTTGTAAGTGTGTAAAAATAATTCACCATTCCTCTCATTTACTCATTATAGAAAATATACAAAATAAACCAAATTATGTATCTATTTTGAAGAATAAATACAATTTTTCCTTCTCCCCCTTCCTATGCATATTTGACTATTCACTGACACTTTCATTGAATCCATGGTGTTAAGTTTGTGCTTGACTGCTAGCCAAAAGTCTGGCAGTTTAAAGACCTCCAGATAGTACAAAGAAGAACAGGCTTGGGAATCTGCTTCCATTAAGATTATAGCTATGACAACCCTATGGAATATTTCAACTCTGTAGCATACGAGGTTTTCAGAAGTAGAATTAACTTGACCACAGGTAACAGCACCATGAACTGAAATGAGGAGTTAGCATATGAGTGGATGAATGTGTTAGTCTGGGTTAACTAGAGAAACAAATTAACAGACACTCCTATGTGTATAAGAAATAGATTTATATTGAAGAGTAATTGTGCATTAAGAAAACATCCCAGCGCAGTCCAAATCAAGTCCATAAGTCTGATATTAGCCCCTGTGTCTGATACCAGTCTATAAATTCCTGTTTAGACTTACCTAACATGTGCAATGACTAAAAACAGGAAGATTTCAGGCCAGTAGATGGAAAGTCTTATGGATCTCTTGGCAGTGGAAGCATCTCAGCACTGGCATAGGTCTCCACATGGGTCTTCCAGCTCCAGGGCTCTGGCTCCATCAGCGTACCTCCGTGTGACTCCCGAGCAGAAGGTGTAACAGGGAGAGTGCATCTGGCCTCCTGCGAGTTATCTCCATTGTGCCTCTCAATGGGTCATCAAGCTGCAACCTGATTGGCAAGCTAGACTTCACAACTTTGCTCAACTGGAGATTATGCAACAGCCACAGTGCACATTGGCAAAAAAATTAAATGAAAAAGTTATGCAAAATATCTATGCAGGATTTGTTAAGAGATATCCCAAAGTACATCTATCATTTTTGGTTCATCAACCACCTCACAAATGTATTTACCGGAGATGTCATATTCAGTATATATTTTTCTTTTTTTTGTAATTAAAAATCATTTTAATGGTGGCTCATACATCATTTTTCCAATACATAAATAAACATACTGTGACAAGAACCCTCGCACGTCCGCTGTCGTTATCATTCTCCAAACAGCCGCCCTTTCTCCCAGGCCCTGGTGTCGGTTCCTCCAACCCGTCCCCTGTTCCCCTGCTCTCTCTCTCCCATCCACTATATATTTTAAGAGAGAAAATGTATTTGACCTGAAGAAGAATGTTCAGTTTACCTACTTTGCTTTTCTATCAGTGTGGAGGATTCTCACTTACTTCAAGTCTATCTCAGGGAATATCAAGAACCAGTGAGACTGGGAAAGATGGTTTGCAAAGAACTAAGACAGACCTGTTCATTCCATTGACTGGTCTTTCACAGGGCATTGGAGAGAAGTATGGTGAGAAGCTTTGCCTCACTCCTGCAGTATACAACAAACTGAATTGTCTGCACTCGCCCAAGAAGCACTGCATGGAGATGCCCAGACTGGGCTGCTCATCTGTAATCACAGGAAAAGGCTATGAGCTCTGAAAGTACAAAAATCATGTTCACAGTAGTCAACATAAAAGAGTTTCATTTCTTATGCAGAGGAATGATACTGATGAAGGTGTCCATGGAAAACAAGGAACAATTCACACTGCACCTCCTTACAAATTAAAAGTAACATGTGAATATGTGTCTCTTACAAAGGGTGCTCACACTATATTACAAAAACACTGTTCAGTAGTGCCTTCCCATCCCTGTTGTCCCACTTGTTCCCCAATTGCCCCGCCCTGGTGGTGGCACAGGTAGGAAAATAGGAACAGTGGGTGTCCTGGGGAAATAAGACACCATTTTCCTTCAACCCAGTAAAATTTCCACACCAAATTCAAACTGGAGAATGGGGAAAAGCAAAATTGGATGACCTTTTAAATTTTTTATTTTAATCTTAGCTTAAATTTTAGAATATTTGAAAATGAGGTTTCAAAAATGTGAAAGTAACCAGACAATAAAAAAGGATTGTACAATACACATAATTGTAATAGCCAATGGAAAAATGCAAAATCTAATAGAACTCCCTTAAAGGACGTAATAAACCATTACACTCCATGATCTTAAATAAAATAAATAAAAATTAGTACAGTTACAATATAGCTCATATACTGGTATGGTAAATGGCATGAAGGCCACATATGACCTAATCTACCTTATCTAGGGAAACAATCCTGAGTGTCAATAGCCAAGGCCAAGAGCCATGAGGCAGAGGTCAGACATGCCTCATCTCCTGCCTCCTTTGACCCTCTTCTAAAACCAAATAGTCACACACACACACACACACACACCCATGGCAGTCTACTTCTTTTTTTCTTTATTTTGAACATTTCTTTATTATTTTTATTTTTTCAATTATTTTAGTGGGGGCTCTTACAGCTCTTATAACATTCAATACATCATTTGCATCAAGCATGTTTGTACACATATTATCATATTGATTTAGAAATATTTTCCACTTGAACCCTTGGTATAAGCTTCTCCTTCTCCTTCCCTCCTTTTTTTTAATGGATCATGTTATTAGGGGCTCCTACAACTCCCATCATGATCCAAACATACATCAATTGTATGCAGGCCACATTTGAACACTTATTGCCATCATAACTCTCAAAACATCCTCCCTCCTCCCAGAACCCCTGTATCGGCTCTCTATATTTCCCTTCCTTCCCTTCCCCCCTCTGAACCCTTAGTAATTTACAAATTATTATTATTTTCATCCTATACACTGTTCAATGTGTCCCTACACTCACTTCCCTATTGTCCGTGCCCCAGAGAGGAGGCTACATGTAGATCCCTGAAATTGGTTCTCCCTTTATATTCCACCATCCCTCCACTCTCCTGGTATTACCACTTCTATTATTAGTCTTGAGGGATCAGCCATCCTAAATTTCCCTTGTTGCACTGTACATCTCCTGGTCTAGCTGGATTTATGTGGCAGAATTGTGATCATGATAGTGGGTGGGAGGAAGCATTTGAGAACTAGAGGAAAGTTGCATATTTCATTGCTACTACTCTGTACCTTAACTGGATCATCTCCTCCCTGCATTCTCTCTGCAGGAGGATGTTGCTTCACCTATTCATGGGCTTTGGGTCCCCATTCTGTACTCCCTCCTCATTAATAAAGATATAATTTTAGTTCTTTGATGCCTGACACCGGAACCTTTCATGACCTCTTGATCACATAGGCTGGTGTGCTTCTTCCATGTGGTCTTTGTTGCTTCTGAGCTCAATTGTCGCTTGTTTATTCAAGCCTTTAAGATCCCAGACGCTATATCTTTTGATAGCCAGGGCACCATCCACTTTCTTCACCACATTAGCTTATGCACTTCAGCAATCATATCAGGAAAGTGAGCACACAATGTTACGCTTTTTAGTTGTTAAAGCCTGATATCTAATCCCTTTGAGACCTCATGATCCCACAAGCTGGTGTGCTTCTTCCATGTGGACTTTGTTGCTTCTGAGCTATATGGCTGCTTGTTTACTTTCAAGCCTTTAAGACCCTAAACGCTCCATATTTTGATAGCCAGGCACCATCAGTTTTCTCAGTGGTCATGTCGGATAGGTGAGCATCTTGGAATGCCAATTTAATAGAAAAAAGTGTACTTACACCGAAGAAATATTGAGTGTAGGTCCAATGCCCATCTGCTCTCCTACAGTAACCCTTTAAGTATGCACGTTGATATATTTCCCCATTGTCACTTATAAATATATGCGCCTATGTATATACCTGTGTTTGAACCTCTACAAATGCCAATTATCCCCCAGTTCCTTTCTCTATTTCCATTTGCTTCCCTCTTGTCCCACTATCATGCTCAACCTCCATTTGGGTTTCAGTATTTTCTCTCTGTTAAATTCATCTTAGTTAATCCCTATCGGACTTCTCTCACCCACCTTGTCACTGATTTTGTATCAATTGTTATTCCCTTTCCCTGGGCTGGTCAACATCACCTCCTTTCCCCCTCCTCCCCCTCTCCCATGTCCCATAAGGTGGAACACTCAGTCCTGTCTTTTTCGCCTCCAGACTCTTTGTCCAGCCTATCCTGTCTAGATAGACCTGCAGAGGTAACAATATATACAAAAAAGGTCTCCTAAAATGAAGCAGCTGAAGCAAATAAAACAATGATAAAAACAGCTAGAAACCCTCTCAATGTACTATACAATATGTAACATAATAATAAAAATAATAGCAATATAAAAACCTGTATAAAGTTCAAGGTCTGTAGTTGACCTCCTAGAGTGACCCCTGGTTGAGTCAGATGGGGTGCCTGGCCCCAAAGTATATACTTGGAACTCCATCTGCAAATCCACTCTCTGTTGCACACTCTTAGTGCTTTGCATTGGTGTGGTACTGTATGACAGGGTATAATCTTAACCCTGCTTCTTCATCCTGACCCCAGTAGTCCTTGGGTCAGTGAGGGTAGTCATATTTCATAGTGGGGCCGGCCATATAGTCCTCTTTGTGCATTAGCTGTTCTGAGTGGGAATATCGTCCTGAAGGCTCGGTAGGATAGGATGCACATCATTCTCTCTTCCTCCTTTTTCATTTGTTCTCTTGTGCTCTGGTTGGGCTTATCTCACTTCCCAAGCTTCAGCTTCAGTGCTGACCTCCAAGGCAAACTTCTTTGGCAGAGAGGTGGCTGCCCCCATAGTTGAGATTGGGGTTGTGTGCTCAGGTCCCTCCACTGGTTCTCCACTCCATGCTGTCATGCTGCATTCACATCCTGAGTCTCCAGGTTTAAGTTTGGTCCCTCTTTCCCTGTAGAGATATAAACAATATGCTCCCTTTTTATGATTTAGTGCGTCCATAGTGGCTGTACATACCTGCAGGTCCACCAGGAGTGTATAAAGCAACCCTACCTCCCCACAACCTCTCCAGCATTTGTTGCTTTCTGTCTTTTTGAATTGGGCTATCCTTGA
>PVJH01043559.1:0-13545 GCA_004026705.1 Nesogale talazaci | reverse complement strand
TGACAGGTCATGGGGTCTTGGATCTGGGAAGTTGTGGCCATCTCTTCCCTGGGCACACACAGACATACAGAAAACAGGATGTTTCCACCTGCTCCCTAGGGTGCAGCTGCCCTTGTTGTTGCTGTTGTTGCTGCTGCTAGGGGCCTTCAAGTGGACTCTGATTTGTGTCACCCTGTGAGATGGAGTAGCACTGCCCCGTAAGATTTCCGAGGCTGTAACCCTTACAGAAGTAAACGAAGACGTTGTTCTCCCATAAAGCAGTTGGTGGGTCTGAACCCACCCATTTCTGTTAGCAGCTGAGCACTTAACTGTTGCTCCACAGGCCTCCTTGCCATTTCCTCTACAGAAGAGTAAAGACTGTACTGCCTTGTCTGCCTGTGAGAGAAAAGGGGCTCAAATTGTAAAGTCAGGGGGACGTGAGTTCTAGTCCCTGTGTCAGCACTTACTGGCTTTGCAACTTTGGGCATATGGCAACTTCCCCAAGTCTCAGTTTAAATCACATAAAATAAAATTCAAAAAATGAACATAGAGTAACCGCCTCATTGGACTGTGTGTCTAAAATGAGATGCCAATCGAATGCTGTAAAAGATGCCTGAGCTATCACTCAACCCTGTGAGGCAGGAATAAATATCGTCCCACGTGTAGACACCACCACTTGTCTCTCAGTTTGTCATACTGTGGTGGCTTTTATGCTGCTGTGATGCTGGAAACTATCTCACTGGTGTTTCGAATGACAGCAAGGTCACCCAAAGTGAAGAGGTCTCAGTGAAGCTTCCAAACAGCGGAAAAGGAATCCACTGCCCACTTCTGAGGAAGTAGCCACTGGAAACCTATGCTTAGCTTTAAAATATTGTCAAACACTCATGAACAGAAACCGAATGGTGTCAGAGGTAGTGCTGGAGGATCAGGCCCTTTGGGTCCAAAGGCACTTGAAGTGTTTCTGAGCAGGAGCTGCTTTCTCAAAACTGAGTCACCCATTGCGATGTGAAGAACTGGGCTTTTCACTTGCAGATGGGGCACCACACAAGATAGGATGAAACAGCTGCAAAGGGAATGCAGAACATACAAAGGAAAATTGGATGTCCTCAAACATGAAATGGAAAGGGCTGAGATAGATATCCTAATCACAGGGTATTAGTGATCCGAAATGAACTGGAACTGGCCATTTTGAATCAGAAAATCATATGGTTTCTTATGCTATAAATAACACAGCAGCAACAACAACAGGGAATATCAGAAAGATGTTTACTTGTATTTTCTTGACTATGCAGAGCCTTTGACTATGTGGATAATAACAAACTATGGTTATCCATAAGAAGTATGGACATTTCAAAACAATCCATTGTGTTTATATAGAACTCACAGATGGATTAAACATCGTGTGGATAGAACTAGGGAACACCGCATGGTTTTAAAATCAGGAGAGGTGTACATGAGGGTGGTCTCTTCTCGTCACTCTTCTTCAATCTGTGTGCCAAGTAAATCATCAGAGAAGCTGGATTATGTGAAGAAAAATGTGGCATGAGGATTTTAGGAAGGTTTATTAACAACCTTCCACAAGCCTGCTTGCTAAAAGTGAAGAAGATTTGAGACAAATGCTGATGAAAGTCAAGGATTGTAGCCTTCAGTATGGATTATGACTCAATTTAAAGAAAACCAAAAGCCTCATAACTGGACAAGTAGGTAGCATCATGATAGGTTGAAGTTGTCCAGAATTTCATCTTGTTTGGATCCACAATCAATGTTCAAGGAAATAGTAGTCAAGAAGCCAATGTGTTGCATTGGGTACATCTGCTGCAGAAGATCTTTCTAGAGGATTGAGAAATGAAGATATTACTTTGAGGACAAATGTGCACTTAACACAAGGTATGGGATTTTCATCTCCCTCATATGCATGTTAAAGTTAGATACTGAAGAAGGGAGCCTGAAGAAAAATTGGTGCGTATGAATTGGGGTGTTGACAAAGAATATTGAAAGTACCACGGTCTGCTAAAAGGACAAACAAATCTGTCTTGGCAAACGTATGGCAGGAATGCTCCTTAGAGCAGGGGCCCACAAACCTTTTAAACAGGGGCCAGTTCACTGTCCCTCAGACCATTGGAGGGCCGGACTAGAGTTTAAAAAAAAAAACTATGAACAAATTCCTAAGCACACTGCACGTATCTTATTTTGAAGTAAAAAAAAAGGAAACAAATACAATATTTAAAATGAAGAGCAAATAAATTAAGTCAACAAACTTACCAGTATTTTGATGGAAACTATGGGCCTATGTTTGGTCAGTGTCTGGTTCCATATTTGTCACTGCTAATCATAACAAGTGATGCAAGTGTGCATCAGTTTAGTCTAGAGCTGGCTGGAGATTTCAGATGTTTCATTCTGGAAAAAGTCTGTTTACAGACAAAAGTGCTGGCAAAGATGGTTGCCATTTTGTGGGCATGGTTCCTAAAATTAGGATATGTCTCAGAGGGAAGAGATGCACAGAAATTAGGGAGGCTGCTTGACTAGAATGCATCTTTCAAGGAGTCACAATTCTGCAGTTCAGCCAATTCCATTTGATACGTTGTATCCACATCTTCACTGTCAACAGAAAATGTGTTACAGAAAAGCTGTATGTCCCATTTATGAAGATGAAGCTCTTTAAATATAAATTGGAACTCCTTTTGCAACTTTTCCGGTGAATCCACACGTTTTGTTTGGGAATGCAACCAATGGTTTTTCTGATAACAGATTTTGGGTTGTGGGGAGATGTCAAAAATTTTTCTCCTTCACTCATTGGATGAGGAGTCCTAATTTTATGTCAAATGCACATGTGATTGCATATCACAGGGTTGCTTCCCCTTTCCTTGAAGTTGCACACTGAAACTGCTGAGTGACTCTGTTATATCTGTCAGAAAGGCAAGATGCCATTTCCATTCTCCATCATTGAGCTCTGGTACTTCTTTGTCTTTTGAAAGCAGAAAAGCTGTAATCTGTGGAAGTAAGTCAGAAATGTTTCAAAACTCCCCCTCGACTCAGCCAATGGACATCTGTGTGGTGCAAAACATCTTTTTTGGCAACACTTAGGTCAGACAGAAATTCCTGACATTGTCTGTGGTTTCATGCATTAGCGTTAATGAAGTTAACATAGATAACACAGATTTCATAACAATGCCCCACTTCAGTGACTTACTACACAACACGTGTTAGCAGATGAGGCAGTGTTTGTCTATTGGATGAGAATGATTATGTTTGTCCATCTCTTGGTTAATGCAAGATTTTACTCCTTTCTTAGATCCCACCATCCTAGGAACACCATCAGTTGTCATGCTGGTTAGTTTAGCCCAGTCCAGCTCCAAACCTTTGGCAAGAGTTTGGCAAAGCTTTCCATAGATATCCTCTCCTGTAGTTTTTCCTTTGAGTGCAGCAAGCTCTTCTGTGACTTCAAAATAGTCATTTGTCCCACGAATAAAAATTAGAAATTGTGCAGAATCACAAACATCATTACTTTCGTCAAGTGCCAAGGAAAAATAGGAAAGTGTTTTTGCGGAGTTTTGCAGATGCTGACGCAAATTGTCTTCCATTTCTTCAATCCTTTGTGTAATTGTAGGTCCTGAAAGACTCACTGTACTAAATAAATCAGCGTTCTCTGGACACATCTCTTTGGCAACAGAAAATAGGCACTCTTTAACAAATTCTCCCTCCACAAATGGTCTGCCAGTGCATGCCATTAGCTTGGCAACTTGAAAACTTGCTCACAGTGATGAAATATTTAGCTGTTTCTGCTTCACAAAAGTATTTTGCTAAGTTGTCAATGTATTTTTCAGTTTTAATATTTTATCTTTTCTCACTTCTCTGATCAATCATATTTATCTTTATATTGAGTTTGATAGTGTTGACGCAAATTGCATACTTTAGACATGGACACTATATTCTAACATATCAAACACACAGCTCTTTCCTTTAACTGCATGAAAAAGTAATAATAAATCCACTGTTCTTTGAATATCCTACACTCCGAGTCAATTTCTCTTTCTTGATATCATTGTTTCCTAGGGATTGCAAATTGCTAATATATGTAAATATACATACACACATATCACAACAAAAACAATATACCAGTAATAACTTTGCCAACACAGAGACATAGAGACTGCACTACCCATCAATGTATTCTGATAGGTGTTAATAATGCAGCCTTGCCAGTCCACATCATTTCAGCCTCACCAGTGCCCATATTAGTGGAACTCTGCTTTGACCTCAGGCTCACACTGGTGCTGTGTGGGAACCGGCACGATTACAGAGCTGGTTCCTCCACCACCTTTCCAGTTCACATTACCCTCTGTGAACTGCACTGTGATCTGTGAACTCACACAGGAATCTGATTGCATGGGTGAGAAGGTTTTTTTTCCCCCTGAACCTAATGCGAATTCAGTCATGCAAGCATATGACTGAATTTGTACTGCTCAGAGATTGCAACAGTGTGAACCAGGGCTTACACAGCACACAACATACATTATCATACACAACTGAATAGCAATCAGAATATAAATGCACTTACAGTCAATTCAATTGGGTTTCCTACTCTTTGTCTGTCTGCAGAGCCGGATTAAGTTTCCATGAAGCCCTAGGCAGATTACCAGTTTGGGGCCCCCATGAGATAACACTGAGCACTGACCATTTGCATTACCTAACACTGAATGCTGACTATTTGCATTATCGCTGTGATGCAGCTCCCCTAGAAACAACCCCCAAGCAACTAACCAACTTTTAAAAAAAGGCTCTCCTAACTTGAGAAAAAGGCTCTCCTAACTTCCAAAAGAGGCGCCCCCTACCTGCAAAAAAAAAGACCTTCTAAAGTCACAAAAAAGTCCCCTGTTAACTGCAAAATAAAAAGCCCTACTAACTGTGAAATTAAAAAAGTAGACCTCCTAACTAAAAAAAATGCTAATTTGTCCTTATCTCGGTCCTCAGGCACCAGCAGGCTCTGTACAGGCAAGCTCATGACATGTCCGAGTCTGAGAGGGTGAATCAGGAGACAGAGAGAAGAAACGGAGTTGGGGAGTGCAGCACACATTCCTCACATACACACTGAGGGCCCAGGATGAGTTGGCTGCTAAGCAGGACAGACAGAGGTGGCAAAATACTCTGCGTGCCGGATAAATATCCTCGGTGGGCCATAGTTTGAGGACCCCTGCTTTTAAGAAAGGAATGACAAGACTTCATCTAACATACATTGGACATAACGTCAGGAGAGACCAACTTCAAGCTTGATAAAGTTCAAGGGTAGAGAAAGATAGAATGTCTCATGACAAGCTATATTGACAAACAGCTACAATAGTATGCTTAAGCATGGAAACAATGAGGATAGTGCAGGACAGGGTTTTGTTCTGCTGAGTATGGGTTCAATATGGGTGAGAAACAACTCAATCACACCTAACGATAACATGTGTACACAAGGAAACAGATACTCAAGGGCACCCATTTAGGAGTTCTGGTAGCAGTCTGTGTTGCCAAGGAAACTGCAACTGGAATTCTTGGCTTGCCCCCAGTGTTTGGGAAGTGAAAAACAGATTTATGGATACACTATACGTAGTGAATGTGTGACTCTTACCTCTGTCACCCTCTGCCAGTTTACTATGCTGTGGCAACTTAAATATTGCTGCTATCGTGGAAGCTATGCCACTAGAATTTCTCATACCAGCAGGGTCACTCATGGTGGAAAGTTTTCAGCAGAATTTACAGATTAGGAATAGAAACTCGATTAGGAATAGATAATCCACTTTCAAAAATTGATTACTGAAAACATTTTAACCAACGACAGATCACTATCAAATTCACTTGCTTTGGAGGGATCCATTGCTAGAAGGTCATGATGTGTCGTAGAAGGCCAGCAAGGGTCAGGGAGATAGATCCTTGGTGAGATGGACTGGCCTCGTAACCGCATGATGGGCTCAGCTATTAAACGCCTGTGATATTCAGGTGTTATGTCAACTTGGCCAGAATTCTCAGTAGTTTAGCAGTAAAGACCTAGTAATCCCCCATGAGGTGGTCAAATACAATAGCCAATTTCAAAATGTTATGACCAGCCAATCAGTTGTCAGAAGATTAGAATACGATGCAGCACCTTTATTCGCATCACAGCCCTGACACAAGCAATTGAAAGGAAGTTTTCTCAAGGGTATGACTACTTCCAATAAAAGTGGATGCTAGGAAACAACTCAATTATTTATTGATGGAGCTGGATGCTGCATCTGGCTCCCTGACCTCCAGTTCTTCGAACTTGAGCCAGTAGTTTGCTATACTGCTTGTCAATGCTGGGAGTTGTTCGTGGTCTGCCATTTGACCTGCTGACCTTGGATTCATCTGCTCCGAAAGTCACCAGTCTGTCATTTCCCTGCTGATCTTGAGTCCACTAGACCCTGTAGCCACAGGGGTCAGGAGAAGCCTCCAGTCTAGCACCTGACCCATGGGCCCTACCTGGACTTGGACTTGTCTACTACAACTGTATGAGCCATTTGCTCACTATAACTGTCTCATTATGTATATGTCTTACCGGTTTTGCTTCTTTAGAGAACACAGCTGAAGACAGCCAGTGATCCTGAAAATGACCCTGGACAGGCCACATGTCATTCTGCTGTTCGTGAGATTGCCAGGAGGTGGAGTTGACTCCGTGGAAGCTAACAAAAACTCTACTGGGTAACTAATGAAATCATTGTTTATGGAGTCATAGAATCAACTCCGCAGCAAGGGGGTTGCTTTGTTTTCTATTTTAGACATGTCTTTGGTTTCCTACCCTTGAACTTGATCAATGCGATGCTAAATCACGCATAGTTCTTGCCCTGGAAATGTTGCAGGTGCTGGAGGAGATATGCAGGCAGCTAAGAGCAGCGTGTTGTGGGGTAAGAGCCCAGACTCCAAGGCAGCTAGGCCTCAGTGTTCCTACGATCTCTCAGCTTACCATAGAAAGTTTCTACACCTTTCTGAAACATTGTCTCTGAAACCTGGCCTTCAGTGGTGCCCACTATGTCAAGCCATTATAGGAAGAAATACATCCACAGCCCCGGACTCGCTGCTTTGCACCAAGGAAACGCTCCCCGTCAGTATGCTTATCATCAGTACAGCTACACTGAAACGTGGAGAGAGGGTTCTCAGTTGGAGGAATTGGTAAAGGCTTTGTGAAGGTGGTGAACCTCTGATAGAATCTGGGAAGAATGGCTGTTAGCCAAGTCACCTGGGATTAAAGGCTATTCAAGGTGAAGGACACTGCTAAAGCAGAAGTGATTTGGAGTGATTGTGGCAGGACCTGCAGGGCGAATCGCATTGATGGGACACTCAGTTTGTGACTGATCTTGCTTTGAGCCAGTGGGGTGGCCACCCTGGAAAATGTGAGGAGGTTTGTGTTTGATGTGTAATCATACAAATGCGGAGCCCAGCCATCAGGGAAGCTTTCCAACTTCCTCAGGTGAAACCAGGATGGCATGTAGGACTCAGAATCTCTTAGAAATAGTCACGCACTTATCTTCATGACAATGCCATAAAACAGAGACCAAGATGCAGAGAGATCAAGGATTACATAGCTACAAACTGTAAAGTTGAATCAAGACAGGTCAGACTCCAGGACTTGGTTACCACGAGGCTGCCGTTGGGATGAGAGTGTCAAGGGAAAAGGTTAACATCAAGAAGGAATGGGGGGTTGGGGGTTCCATATGCTATGTGGGCAGCTCCTCTGACCATCAGCTTTGGGTCCCCCATCTCCTTTGTACCAGATGTGGACATCATTTTTATCATATCTGTGCATGAGCATCTAGACAGGGGGAGATTGGCCAATGAACAAGGTAGGCATGGGCTTGCTCGTGCTTAGGTACTGGTATATAGTGAACAACTCACATGTTTTCATCACATCAAAGATTCTGCTTCTAGGTACAAGTGTCATCTGTCTCTCTTCGAACGCCACAGCACCTTCCCACAAATCAGAGCATCTTGTCAAATCTATAACCCCTGTCACGGACAGAGTGGCCAGTGATAAAAGTAAGGGTGGGCTTTAAATAAGCACAAGTAAGCCCTTGCTTACTGGGTAATCTGTCCCTGCTTCTAGGGACCAAGATCCTGGCTGGCTCGTGCTCATCCACAGCCTTCATTGAACTGAGCCCTGAGATGTTGTGCAGGGGCAGTTCTACTAGGGTTGTCACGAATCATCATTGACTGCAGTGTGTTTGGTGTACATGCACACACATACACACACACCACAGGGGCTTCTAAAAACTCATAGGAAACATTTAATTAGCTTTTAATTCCACTTTCATATACACTTTTAGAAGTTGAGGAAAATGTCCTTCTTGCGGCCCTGAGATTGGCTTCTAGGTCTCCGCATCCCAGACTCACTGTCTCCCCCCCACCATCCTGCCCAGTTCAGAAACAACCTGCTTCATTCTTGCTCCCCTTAAGCACCACAGCAGCACAGCCACAGCAGCAATCCTCAAACATGAGCACGCACCAAAATCAAAATCTCCCAGGGGGCTTATTAGAGCTTAGATCATCTGGTCCCATCCCAGAGTTTCTGATCTGGGAGGAGTCTGAGAATTTGCATGTCTAAAAGTCTCCCCCTGCCCCCCGGAGCTGTAGACACAGTAGCCAAGGCCCCCCTGTTTTGAGAATCAGTAATGTCTCCAGCATAGCATTTCGGTAGTCAGGCCCATGGTGGAGAGACACACTGGCTTTCCCAGCAACCTCAGTGAAAGGGACGTGTAGTATGAGGTCAAGCTGCCTGACTACAAGTCCTGGCTATGCCACTATTGAGCTGACTGGATGGATCTATTGGAAATAGCCCAATAGCAATGAGTTCCATGAAATCGGAGTTTCTTTTGTCTCTTGTGACCTAAACTGCAGAGGTAAGTGCAGTTTGAATGCAGTTCCTCCCTGATGTCATCAATATTCCAGACCACTAGCTTTCTTTTCTACCCTATTAAACATATCATTTCTATCATGGAGGTCTCCCCATGGGCACAAAATGGCCACTTTAGCTCTGACATTCAGGCCCCAGAAGAAAACCAAAACAAACTCACTATCATCGAGTTGATGCCAAGTCATGGTGATTCTATAGGACAGGGCAGAACTGCCTGCCTGTGAGTTTCTGAGACTACCTGTTCATGGGACAGAAAGCCCCATCTTTCACCAAGGGCTGGCTGGTGGGCTTGATCCACTGACCTTGTGAATTATTGCAGCCCCATGCATAGCCATTATGCCACCAAGTTCTCTTCCAGAAGAAGGAAGGGTAAAAACCAAAAGGGGATGCCTGCTAGCTCAGATCCTCTGTGTGGAACCTTTTCTTGTCACTTCACTGAACATTCCCAACTATATCTGATTGGCCAAAGCTGACTCCCATGCCCTTCTCCCTTGAAAGAGAGGCAGATGAACTTTGTTTTTGTTTGTGTTTTAAGCTGCATATATCACCAACAACAAGTGAATTTGAGTTCTCATTAGATAACTAAAGAAGATAATGGGTATTGCTCAGGGAATCAGCAGTCTTAATCAGAGACCTTAGGTAAGCCATGTCCACTCCTGGGCTATGTCTCTCTTTCAAATAAAGAGGGACTTACCAACGAATGAGAATCTATCAAGTGCAATATGATTAGATTCCTGGTTCAGTACCTACACTGACTCATCAGTGATGTTCAGGGAAAGGAAAGGAATGTGGCTATTACCAGGTTCCCTTAGTCTGATGAACTGTGAGGTTGGATCCTGCACCTGTCCATCATTCATCCAGTCATCTGTTACAAACACATTTGAAGACCTACCTATACATGTTCATCAGTATATTTCTGCTAAGCACTAAGGATACAGCAGTAAATAAGTAAATAAATTCCTGTCTTCTTAGCCCTCTTAGAGCTTACAGTTCAGCTGGGAAGGGAGACCTTAATAAAGCAGGGTACATATATTGAATAGCATGTTATAAGAAAGTATATGTTCTATATATGCTTTATATAAATTATTACAAAGAAAGTAGAGGGGATGTGATTTTAGGTGGAAACCTCCCCAATAACTTACTGGGAAGCTGAGCTCTGAGAGAAGAAGTCAACTATGCAAAAATGAGAAATCACATTTCAGGCAGAGAGAACATCAAGTTCAGACACATGCCCTGTGGCAGGAGAGAGCAGGGCTCATTCTAGGAAATGAAAGATGAATAGGGTGTTTAGACATCATCAGTGGGGAAGAAACTAACATAAGATTAGGCTGGTTCCATCAGTAGATGCCACCTGCATCTGAATTTTATTCTAAGGGCAGCTGGAAGTTATTGATGTGTTTTGAACAAAGGTGGGGTGAGGCTGACATAATCAGCCATGCATTTTTACAATGGATAAGAAGTTGGACAGAGGCCAGAGCAGAACTGAAAAGGCCTGTGAAAGTGAGTGAGGTTTGGGCTGGTATGGTGGTGAGAGCTGATCACATTTAATGCTCTCTGGAGCATTTGCCCATGATTCTCTTTATTCATCCATCCATCCATCCATCCATCCATCCATCCATCCACCTACTCTCACCCACTTAGCCATTCAAGATGTGATAGTGAATAGGATGCTTCATTCCTCTAAGAACTTACAAGTCAGAGATGCAGAGAGAGACACATAAGCGGATCACCACAGTTCAGGGCAGGCCACAAGAGAAGTGAGTTCTAAGAAGTGTGGAAAGGATCTCTTACCAGTGATGATCTGCTTGCTCATCACTGACAGAAGGTGAAAAGCCACAGTTGTGATTTTCCACTCTCCTGGAATGGTGAGAACTTGTCTGGAGTATAATGAGATAGACAAGTTTCAGGGCCCTGAAAAGATATGGGCACTTTAGCTTAGGGATAGAAGAGAACCACAGGAGATACTAGAAGTTTCACTGAGAACAAAGGGCTTTATCCCATGAATCTGCTGTATGAAGTTCTTGAACATGAGTTTATGCTCCCTTGTTAGCAGACCATGGGTGATTTATTGACTGGGATCCAGCAACTGTCAATGAGAGCAGGAGTGACTGTCTCTGCTCTAGGTACAACATAAACCAGAAGGTCCAGTTCCTGAGTGCACAGAAGTCATGGAGTTTTAAGTAGATGGGTTCAGAGAAGCAGAATAGCCTAAAAACTAAGGATGTGTCTAGCAGAGAAGCAAGAAAGCCCCCATGGAAGAAGCACACCAGCCAATGAGACCATGAGGTGTCAACAGGAAGTAGCAGAAGTTCAAAAACAAGCAACCAAATCAACGCAAAGGGGTGTGGATGTAGTGAAGACCCTAAACCCACTTGTAAGATGATTGGACAGTCCCTCTCAGAAGGGCCACACAGAAGGGATGATAAATCCATGGTATGGCACTGATGAATCACAAAATTATCTCCTAGTTATTTGATATTCCTTCCCATACTGTTATTTTTTGTGTTTTACCTCATTTAGGATGTTAGATTTGCATATGATTATTTGTATGCTTAAGACCTTTCAGTACGTGAAAGTCAAGACAGATAACCCTTCAGATAACAGGAGTAAGGGTTACCTGAGGGAATGGGTAGGTGAGGCTGACAGCATTGATGATTGTATAACTCCTACCGGATGAGGTTGAACAACAGAATTATATGTGAATGGATATATTGAATTGTGTAAGATAAGGCAAAAACACTATTATAGAAAATAATAATCGTAAGGGTTCCTGGAGAGTTAGGTAGGTGAGGGAGGGGATAAATTGGAGCTGATATCAAGGAGTTCAAGAAGGAAGAAATATTTTGAAACTGATTATGCTAGCAATTGTACCATACAGCTTGATGGGAGAGAACTATGGAATGTTATGATATCTGTAAGAGTTCCCATAAAATAATTTTAAGAGAGAGAGAGAGAATGTGGGCTCTGGTATTCATCTGCCTGGACTAACATTCGGCCTCTATTACTTGCTAGCAGTGGGATTTTTTCAAACTCATTTCCCTCCCCCATGACTCAGGTTAACCTTTTTACACTGGTGGAAATGCAATTGTACCTTCCCTGTGTAGATGAAAAGACTCAATATGGGTACAGTGTTGAGAACACTGCCTGCCACATGATCCACACTAGACGCATGTTAACACAGTATATTCCATCTCTTTGTTCTCTTGCCCAGTTCTGTAGACAAACTTCAGGATGAGACCATCTGCTCTCTGGATTCCAGGGGACTGAGCCCTGGGAATTTGAGTAACCCTGGAAGGGGCTTACAGTGGATGCCTTGTATGCCTTTTTTCATTAAGCAAAGGTCTTGGAAATAACATTGCCATGGCCCTTCTTCGCCATGCCTGTCCACTGTAGGTATTTGGGTGCAGAGTGGCCAGACCCTCTGTCTGCCCTCTACCTCAGAGGGGACAAAGTCTGAGGGTGCAGAGTGCATTGGGAGTCTGGAGTCAGACTCGGTTTCATTCCCTGCTCAGGTTGGGAATGGTTATGATGATCAAATGAGATTGGAATACAGCAGGTGTTCACTAAAGGCTAGTTACTTCATCTTGTCCACAACAAAGCACATTTTCCCCATGTGTTATGATGCCTAGCTTTTTTCTTTTCTTTTTTGCATAATCAATGTCCTGTCATAGTTCAGCAATCTCCTTTTATTTGGGGAGACACTGAAATAGGGATGTGGGTATGTCATGCCACAGTAGGTGCCAGCGACAACATTCAAGCCCAGGTTCTCTCTCGTCTAGAGCCCATCTGACACCACTCAATTCTGGGAGAGGAGACAAGTCTGGGGGGAGGGGGAGGAAGGGGACAGGTGGAAGGTAATGTGTTCCAGAGAGGTTTGGCCCACCACAGCTGCCCAGAACACCTCCGCTGCTCAGGAGGTAACTGAAGGTAGATATTCAGCTAAGAATATCTCTTAACCTCAAATACCTCAACTCTCAATGATAAATGATGCTGAGCTTGATAAACCCCAAGAAGCCTAAGTTCTCCAAACTTGCTACCTTTTGTCAAAAGGCACAGCCCCAATGTCTGGGTCTTTTCAGGAAGTGCCATTTCCTTTTTAAAAAGCCACACTCTCTTTCTAATGGGCACGACCTCCAGATTGATCCACATGCAGTGGCAGATGATGAGCGTCTTTGTTTAATTTGTCCCAGATTCTCCTCCTCACCCCAGGTATTTGAGTACAGCAAATGATTAGGACTCTTGGCAGTTTTCAAAATTGTGCTTATCTTTGCTGGGTGTGTGTGTGTGTGTGTGTGTAGCCAACACACTGGCGGTGGCTCTGAGCATCTTATTCTGAGAGAGCTGCACAGTAAACCATCTCCACCTTCAGTCACTTCCTGAGCAGCGGAGGTGTTCTGGGCAGCCCGAGGTGGGCCAAGCCTCCCCGGAACACATTACCTTCCAGCCGTTCCCTTCCCCCCACCTCCCCCCAGCCCAGTCTCCTCTCCCAGAACTGAGTGGTGTCAGATGGGCTGTAGATGAGAGAGAACCTGGGCTTGAGTGTTGTGACTGGCACCTACAGTGCCATGACATACCCACATCTCTATTTTAGTGTCTTCCAAAATAAAAGGAGGTTGGTGAACTATGACAGGACATCGATGATGTAAAAAAGAAAAGAAAAGAAA
>PVJH01043558.1:0-13536 GCA_004026705.1 Nesogale talazaci | reverse complement strand
CCTGTGGCAGCTCATCAGGGAGAAGTGTAACCACATGTTGTAACCACATGTGTAACCACATGTTGACAGTTCTCGAAGTTTCCTTGACTGCTCCACTTCAAGTGTGTTGCTCCCTCTCTTCCCAGCTTGTGAGGGCTCTCTGTACTTTGTATTCTGGAGTCATGTCTGGTGCTGTGAAATCAAAGGCCTGTGGTTAAAATATACCTTTAGGTCTCTTTGCTCAAGCCCCTTCCCAGATTTCCTGGAAAGTCAATGCCCAGAGGATCTCCTTGGCTCATTATCCCCTCTACCTACTTCAGCCCCCCTCCCACCCATGATCCCAAATCATCCCACACTCATGTGTAGGTATGGCCACATACCCTGTCCCGGGGCTAAGAAAGTGCCCCCCAAAAGAGAAAGAAAACACTCCACTCTGGAACACAGCCCATGAGATGTTTCAGGGAAAGCAAGATGTACTGTGCCCAGATCTGGTTTCCACTACAGAGAAACTTCGTGGCTGAAGAGTTCACCCCTGTGACTGCCTCTCTGCTTCTGGGCTGCTTCCCAAAGCCATTCACCCTGATGATCATTTTTAAATTGTTGTTTAGTCTCCGGTCACTGTCCTTTGGAGGAAGATGGGTTCTTGGTTCTTGTGCGGTGAACTCTCTGCCCATTGGAAACTTTGGAAAGGGCCCAGGGTTTTGCCTCTCACTTTGCTCAGCATAGCATCCCCCTTCGGGTTCTGAGCAGCCACCCACAATGAAGTGTGGTTGCCTTTACCATGGACTGCCCAAAGAACAAGCAAATCTGTCCTGGAAGAAGTAGAGTCAGAATGGTCCTTAAGGGATGGGGAGACTTTGGCTCACATGTGGTCAGGAGAGACCAGTCTCTTTACTGGGTAAAGAGGACAGACAGCAAAAAAGAAGAAGGCCCTCAAGAAGATGGGTTGATACAGGGGCAGCACCAATGGGCTCACACAGAAGCACAATCAAGAGGATGGTACAGAACCAGGCAGAGTTTCTTTCTTTGGGTCATATGAGTTGGAATTAACTCAATGACAGCTAACCACAGCCTTCGAGCCGAAAAACAGTCCTGCCTCACTCAGCTCCAGCTTTTGGAATCCTCTTGGAACTTCTGCAGCATGTGTCTGGGAAGTGAGTAAGTCCCGCTGCGCGGCTCCAGCACAGACTCAAGGCCTTCTCCTACATGGCATAACATCCTCCAAGGTCCAGGGTGCCTTTCCAAGCCAAGGGAAAAATCACTTGCAGAAACTGACGCAGAGAGATGAAGTTAGGTATTTATTTCTCATGCTACACAGTGTTCGCACGGACACTGCACTAAAGAAGAGTTTCAGGCTGCCAACGAGCTTATGAAGAAACAGTGAGTCATTGAAAAAAATGCAAATCAAAACACTATGAGGTATCACTTTGCCTCAGCCATGTTCAACCAAACAGAAAACCACACATGCTGGCGAGGTTGTGAGAAACTCTCATTGTCACACCATGCTGGTGGGATTTTAAAAACAGTGTAACAGCTAACTATGGCGTAGGCTCACCGTGTCATGACTCAGCGATCCCTGTACTCCATCTGAGTTGTAACATGAAGACTTGTAGTCACACCCACCGTCATCGCAGCAGTATCCACAAGAGTGAAAAGATGGAAACACCTAACTGCCCATTAGTGGAAGAATGGATTAGTAAATTTGGTATATGCACACAATGGAATATTATACACCTTGAAAGAACAAGGCACCCCTGGTGGCACAGGGGGCTGTGTCGTGAGTTGCTAACTTCATTGTTAGCAGTTCAAAAACCACCAGATGGTTCCCAGGGGAAAGACGAGGTTTTCTACTTGTAAAGAGTTACAGTCTCAGAAATCCATGAGGAGAATGCTACCCTGACCTGTATGTTCACCATGAGTCAGAATTGGCTCTGTGGCAATCAATTTGTTGATTCGTTGTTTACTAAGAATAAAGATGAATCTGCAAAACACCGCATGGGTGAACATGAAGGGCATGATGCTTTGTGAAATGAATAAATCACAAAGGGATAGTTATTGTGCAAAACCACAAAGTCAAGGAAAGGCTTTCACACTAAAAGAAAGGTATGCTGGTAGTTGCCAAGAATCAGAGGGGTAGGGAAGGGGAAGTCAGAGGGCAGAGGATAGATGCGCTCTAATGTAGATGAAAGGGAAGGCAATCCGTAATAAAAAGGAGAGAGGCTGAAGATGATGGCTGCAGGGGAGGACTCTGGAAGTTTGCAAGAGTTAATTAACATCAACAGGAGTAAAACCTGTCCAAGAGGAGATGCTTAGACGGGCATGTAGGCTAAAGAGATGTGAAAGAGTGTATCCATAAATATACACAGATTTAGCAGGGAATATTTGCATTGTATTTATTTACCTTTGCCACAAATATACCCATGAATTTTGGAGAACATAGAGGAGACAAAATTAGGACAACTTTTTAGCACCTTGAGATATGAGTTAGTGGGCCTGAAAGATCAGGATCCTAGCACTGGAGAACACAAGGTCAACTGGCAGCCCAGGGGTCATGCAGTTCACAGAGGGTGACTGGACTCAGTGGCAATGAGTTATGTACTTGAAGTTCAAAGAGAAAATGTCTACCACCTACTTGGTTGGGTAGTGACTGAGGTCTTAAAAGCTCATGGCCTGGGGTCTTAAAGGCTTGGAGGTAAACAAGCAGCCATCTAGTGCAAAAGCAACAAAACCCACACAGAAGAAGCACACCAGCCTGTGTGACCATGAAGCTTCAAAGGGATAGGGTATTAGACATCAGAGATAGATTGAATCATGCCCTAAGAGTGGGTTTCAGCTGCTGCAAATCAGATGCAATAGAACAATTGTAAACCATGAGTTTGTTTTTTTTCTATGTGCGTGATTCATAGGGTTTTCACTTAATGAATAGAAGTAGATCACCAGGCCTTTCTTCCTGCTCTGTCTTATCCTGGAAACTGCTGACATCTTTTTAGTGTCATAACAACATGCAAGTCTCCACTGACCCATGGGCAGGAACTGTCATGGCGGAGCATTGATTTGAAGTCTAACCTAGAACTTTCACATGCAAGGTAAGAATTTTATCACTGAGTCACCACTGAAAACTAAAATTCCCATCCAGATCTGCTTGACTCCAAATACTGCCTCTTAGACCCCCATGTGATTAAGCTCTTACAGAAAAGAAATGAGAAAGAGAGAGAGAGAGAGAGAGAGAGAGAGAGATTGATTGATTTCTGGATTAGTAGCACGTGGTGGGCAGTTTGAACCCACCAGTCATACTTGATGAAAAAGATGAAGCCTTCTATTCCTGTAAGATGTGCAGCCTCAGAAACCCACAGGGGGAGCTCCCTACTCCTCTGTAGTGAGTTGTGATCAACCAGATGGCAGTGAATTAGGGAGTTTGGTTTGATCATGGTTCACATCACTCTACAGCAAGTTCTTGGCATCTACACTAGTCGGTGAGTGATTTACAGAGTCCATGAGATGCAGAATATATTGGCAGGTACTGTGAAGGATAAGCCAAATTTGCTTATGAAATTGGTGGGATCAGATTAAACCAAATGCTGAATAAAAAGGTAAAAGGTAAAGAACATCAAGCAACAGCTCAAGAGAGATCACCCTGTTCCCAGTACTTTTATAAGAATGAACTTATCCAATTCTCATCTGGAAACCAGGTTGCAACCTATGAGGTTGTTGCATCATTAGCCAATGAAGAAACGGAGATAAGCTAGCTTGCCAGATAAATGGAGATTGAGAATCAGCAAGTTGTGAGTAAAGTGCCTGAAATCTTCACCATTACACGTGACTGCCCTTATGTAGAACTTCCTACTGTCAAGTCAATTACAACTCCCAAGGACCCTGAGGACAGGGCAGAATTGAACCTATGGCTTTTCAAGGTATAAAAAAATTTTTTTTCTTCTCTTTATTTCCTCCCCAAATCATTTTATTGGAATCTACTACAGATATCTTATCGTTCCCTAGTTCAATCACATCAAGCAGTATTGTTCAATTGCTACCACAATCTGTTTCAAAACATTCTCTTCCTTGACGTTGGTTTGACATCATCCATGAACTTTTTGAAATCGGCTCCCTTTTAACCAACACTGCCCCCCACCCCACTACCACCAGGCTACACATTTTCAAGGGAGTAGAAAAGCTCACCTTTTCCCCGAGAAGTGGCTGGTGATGCCACAAGCTAGCAGGACTCCTCTTTCCATCATATACTCTCCAGTGATCTCATGGGTGTCGAACTCAATTCATGTTCAAACACGGAAAACTGGGAGAACCAAACATATTCTTTCCCACAAGACATGAAAAACCAAAAATTGATTCTGAGGTCCTAAACTTCACCTATGAATTCACTAGAAGTGCTCACTGTCTCAGATATGCCATCATCATTGGGTTGTTTCTGATTCATCCAAATTTTTTAACCTCTTTGAGGGGTCTGGGTTCTTTGTTTTGATTCACACCCTTTGCTACATTAGTTGCTTTCTTCCCTCCCCCCTACAAAATGTTGACAATGTCCACTTAGTCATGTTGTATTCAGCCTCCAGATTAGACAAATGACTAGGATTACTTTTGCAGGGATTTCTTTCTTTAGCTCTATCATCTTTTCATGATTTTCTTCTTAGCTTTACTTTAAGGCTTGCAGTTCAAAACCACCAGCTGCTATCAAGCAGAAAGACGAGGTTTTCTCCTCCCATCAACACGTAGAGTCTTGGAATTCCACCTTGTTTTGTAGGACCACTCTGAATCAGAATCAACTCGGTAACAGTGAATTGATTTTTTTCTTTTTTAGTATATCCCCAAAGCCAAACTCCCTGTCATCAAGTCCCTGCTGACTCAATGGTTTCTTCCTGTGGGGTTCTAAGACTGCGACTTCTTACAGGAATAAACATTCTACTCTGTGTCCTGCCGGGTTGCAGGTGGTTTTGAACTGCCGACCATGTGGGTCACAACCCAACGGTTAGCCATGACACTACGAGAACTCGTTTTTTGCGTCTACGCATGTAAAACCATAGGCATAAGGTAGACTGAAGAATTGATGCGTTAGAATTATATGTCGGTAGAGAATTCGTGTGGTGTGAAGGACGGCTAGAAAAATGAACAAATGCAACTTGGAAGAACTATAGCCAGAATGTTCCCTGGAAGTGAAGATGATAAGACTTTGTCTGATGTGCTTTGGATATGTTATCAGGAGTGACCAGATCCTGAGATAACACGTCATGTTCAGTAAAGCAGAAGATCTGCAGAAGAGGAAGCTCCTCTATCAGACGGATTGGCTCTGTGGCATCGACAATGGGTTAAAATGCAGCAATGGCTGTGAGAGGGTGCAGGCCAGGCAGTATGATATTCATTTCTCCCTAAGGCTGCTGTGAGTCAGAATCTACTTAGCACTTACCAACAACAGCAACATGGTCAGTAGGTATGTAACTTTGAGGCGGAATCATCACGTTGTTTGCCATCGTGGTGGTATCATTTACATTCCCCCCCATAATGAAGGAGCGTTCCAGTTGCTCTACAACCTTGTCAACTGTGACTGCTCTGGTTTTCTGATATTAATCATCTTCTTGGCTATGTTTGAATTATGGTGCTGGAGAAGAATACTGAAAGTATCATGGACTTCCCCCAAAACAAGTAAATCTGTCTAGGAAGAAGTACAGTCAGAACTCTCCTTAGATGCAGGGGTGGCAAGACTTCGGCTATGCAATCACCTATTGAAAGATATCTTGGTTGCTTCCAATTTTTAGCAAATATGAATAGGATTTCTATAAATACTGATGTGCAGGTTGTTGTGTGAATATGCTTTCATTCATTGGGGAAAATATCCAAGAACTTAAATGTTGGGGGAAACTTATGTTTAGTTTTTTTTGGGGGGGGAGGGGTCAATCACTGCCCTCTGGGGGGAGTGGGAGGCCCAGCCTTGCTCCTGGAGAGCTGCTGTTGGATTTGAACCGCCAACCCTGTGGGCCGCAGTCCCGCACACAACCACTAAGCCACAGGAGCTCAGCCCCTATGTTTAGTTTTATAAGAAATTGTCAGACTGAGGTACAGGTCCCTTCAATCTTTTGTGTTTTGAATTGAAAGATGTCCAACCCAAACACACTGCCATCAAGTTGGTTCCAATTCCCAGTGATGCCGTAGACAGAATAAAGTTGCCCGCATAGTTTTCAAGCCACATCTTTCTCCCATGGAGTGTCTAGTGGTTTTGCACCACTGGACTTTTGGTTCACGATTGAAGTTTGATCTTGTTTGCTGAATTTATTCAGGCAATAGCCTAAAAAGGAGGCTAACAACTGATTAACACTATATG
Organism: Nesogale talazaci; assembly: GCA_004026705.1. Lineage (NCBI taxonomy): Eukaryota > Metazoa > Chordata > Mammalia > Afrosoricida > Tenrecidae > Nesogale > Nesogale talazaci. Next base: position 7,229 of record PVJH01043558.1, on the reverse strand, counting down.
CTAGTCCGGGTTGACTAGAGACATTCATAAAAACACTCATATGTGTATAGAAAGAGCTTTATATACAAGAGCATTTGAACTTTGAGAAAACATCCCAGCCCAGTCCAGATCAAGCCTGTAAGTCCAATATTAGCCCCTATGTCCAATACCATTCTATAAAGACCTCTTCTGATGCACACAACACATGCCATGCTGCTGAATGCAGGAGAATCACAGGCCAGTTGGGGGAAAATCTTCTGGATCCAGTGGCAGTAGAGGTGTCTCAGGGCTGGCAGGAGTCTCCAGGTGGTTCCTTTAGCTCCAGCGCTCTAGTGTAGTTCCATGGATCTCGTCGTCAGCGAGTGAACATGTGTCCTTCCAACAATCAATTTAGCTTCTTTATGTCCATAGTAACTTAGTGCATATTTGAAACTCTTTGGGGGTCATTATGAACGAAAGAGAAGCAGGCCCTCAAGGAGAAGATTGGCACCGTGGCTGTCACAATAGGCTCAGGCACAGGAACTGTTGTGAAGACGGCACAGGACCCTCTGTGCAGTGTTTCCTTCTGCACGAGGGTCACCGTGGGTTGGAACTGACACAAGGGCACCGAACAATGACAATGAAGATGGCAAATATCACTGTTTGGATTTTCTAAGCTCTATCACGGAGGCCCTTTGTATGGGTGATTGGCAGCCTATCTGTGATTTGACACACACACAAATGAAGTGGGCCCATAGAGTCTGTCTCTGACTTTTTCTAGATGTTGGGAAGTAGAGAAATACAGGGACTCACAGAGCAGCAGTAGAAACTGAAAGGAGGTTCATGGAACAGGCAAGATGTAGGCACTGTCAGGGAGAAGGCAAGAGTGGAGGCCTTGAGGAATCAGAATGTCCTAGTTATAATGATAAAATGGAAACTATGAGCAAGCAGATGTTTTCAGGTAGAAAAGAGATAAGTAAAGGGCAGAAATAGACCAAGTACTGTGTATTTTTACTTCTGCTGCAAATACATTCATGAATGGGGTGGAGCATATACAGGGAAAAGTTATGAAACACTTCTTAGACATAAAGACATAACTAAACACCTTAAAGGCACAAGTTGCTAGGCCTGAGAGGTTAGGACCATAGTGTTCAGGGACACCAAATAAATTGGCATAACAAAGTTCCTAAAGAAAATGCCTATAGCCTCATTTGGTTTGTGGAGAATGAGGACTTAAAAGCTCATGAGAAGTCAGATAAGGTACAATTATTGGTCTCTCTCCATCCAGAGGAAAGGATGTGGACAAAAATCAAAACACACAGGGAAACAATTATTCCAGCAGGCTAATAGAACACACAACTGTCTCCAGGATCCTGAGACCAGAACTAGATGGTGCCCAACTACCACGACCAACTCCTCTGACAAGGATCATGTTAGAAGGCACTGGATAGAGTGGGAGACAAAATCATAAAAGAGGCCAGGCTTACAGGTCAGACAGTGACTGGTGGGGCACCCCATAGCCCCAAAGACTATGGCCCCTAAGTCTCAGGTCTGCCACTGAACTCCCTTCTGTGTTACGATGATCAACTACTGGAGAACAGAGGGCCCGCATTTATTCGAGGGCCAAATCCAGAGCATCAGGAAAGAAGGGGGAACAGAACAAGAAGCCAGGAGAGCAAGTGGAACATGTGAGAGTACATTGTGATCACAATGGTTAGATGAATCAGAATGTGTGTGAATCATCGAGCATAAAACTACACTCTGTTCTGTAAGTCTTCACCTAGCTCACAGCACTCCGTTCAAAGAAAAAGAAAACAAGCAGACTAAATGCTGATGCAGCTGGACTCCAGGACTTGCAGCTCCCTGGGATAGCTGAGATCCTGGGGCAGCCATACAGTGTGGACCCGTGAAGACCTGCTGCTCTCATGTGTCTCCACACCACAGCCGTAGTTTTCAGCACTCTGGCAGAATATCATGTATATGAACATCCCCCCCCCAAAACAAACCCACCTTCACTGATAGGAACCCAAATGGTCAACAGTTACTTTAAAGCAAAGATGAGAATTTAAAAAGCCAGGAGAACTAGATTAATGAAAATGGAACAAGAAAAACAAAAATAGTATTCATGAGCTGTGAAGAATATAACCAATGTACTGAATGATTGTGTAGCATTGTTAAATAGAATCCCGAACTTCAATGTAAACGTCAAGGAAAAGCAGTAACTTTTTTTTTAATTAAGGGGGAAAATAAGAAAGGAAAAAAAAACTATCATAGCCTTGGAGGCCAACGAACAGACCTTGAAACATGTCGGGTTTTTCTTTTTTTATTATTATTTTTGTATTTTTACTTATTTATATATTTTTTCTGGACACTGTTGTTGTAGTCATCATTTTGTTTTCTTTAGTTGCTTCATCTTGTGATGTCTTGCTTTTTTGTACATATTATTATCTCTGCAAGTCTATCTAGATAAGATAGGCCGGATGAACAGTCTGGAGGAGAAAATGAAAGAATGGTTGGTTCAAGGGTAGCATGGGAGATGGGGAGGTATGGGCAAGGAGGTGGTGTTGACCACCCAGGGACAAGGGAACAACAAGTGATCTAAAAATCAGTGACCAGGTGAGTGCGAGAGGCCTGATAGGTATTGATCAAGAATAATGTAACAGAGAGAAATTACTGAAATCCAAATGAAGGTTAAGCATGATAGATGGACAAGAGGAAAGTAAAAGGAAATAGAAGAAAGAACTGGAAGGTAAAGGGCATTTACAGAGATCTAACTACAGATATTACATAGGTAAATATATTTATGATGACGGGGAAATAGCTCTATGTGCATATACTTGTAGGGTTAGTATTAAGGCAGCAGAGTGGTCTTGGACCTCCTCTCAAGTACTTCCTCAATGCAAGAGCACTTTATTGAATTGGCATTCCATTGTGTTCATCTTTCCAACATGATCACTGAAGACAAATGTGTGCATAAACAAAAGTGGTGAAGAAAGCTAATGGTGTCCACCTATCAAAAGATATAGCATCTGGGGTCTTAAAGGCTTGAAGATAAACAAGCAGCCATCTAGCTGAGGAGCAACAAAGCCCACATGGAAGAAGCACACCAGACTGTGTGACCACGAGGTGTCAAAGGGACCAGGTATCAGACATCAAAGAAATAAAAATTATATCATTATAAATGAGGAGGAGACAGATTGGGGACCCAAAGTCCATCTGTAGGTGAAGTGACACCCCTTTACAGAAGGGTCATGGGAAGGAGATGAGTCAGTCAGGGTGCAGCGTAGCAACGATGAAACATACAATTTTTCGCTAGTTCTTCAATGCTTCCTCTCCCCACTATCATGATCCCAATTCTACCTTACAAATTTGGTTAGACCAGAGAATGTACACTGGTACAGATAAGAACCGGAAATATGGGGAATCCAGGACAGATGATTCCTTCAGGACCAGTGGTGAGAGTGATGATACCGGGATGTTGGAGGGAAGGTGAAGTAGAAAAGGGAAACTGTTTACAAAGATCTACACATAAGTTCCTCCCTGGAGTATGGACAACAGGGTGAAGGGAGAAATTGGACAGTGTGCGATATGAAAAAATAATAATGGCTTATAAATTATCAAGGGTTCATGAGGGGAGGGGAGATATGGGGAGCTGATACCAGGGGCTTGGATGGAGAGAAGGTGTTTAAGAATGATGATGGCAGCAAGTGTACAAATGTTCTTGGCATACAGTGGATATATATATGGATTGTGATAGGAGTTGTATGAGCCTCCAACAAAATGATTTTTTAAAAATCTATGATAGCAGCTATTAGTCAGATCTCTCTCTCTCTCTCTCTCTCTCTCTCTCTCTCTGGCATCACTGCCTCTGGTGGTCGTGGCGCTACCCAGTGCCGCTCCTGAGAGCCGCCGCTAGAATTGAACCGCCAAGCCCGCAGGCTGCAGTCCCGCACTCAACCACTTACGCCACGGGGCTCAGCCCCTAATCAGGTCCCTTTTATGTTACTTATTCCATCATTTGTGGGTAGGTTTTTAAGTTTGAGAGGTTGTCCTGCAGTGAATACTTGATAAAGTCCTTCTAGTCATAGTCTTTGGAATTCTCACCAAACAAGAAGACAGGACTATGCAAATGGAATGTCTATGACTACCAAGGAGATTGGATAACTTCCTAATAATACAAATAAATTGCCTGACAATCTTGGGGGATGGCCATGCAAGCACAGTGGATTAAACTGAACTGAGGATATCGGTCCATTTCCCCATCCACCATGCTTGGATGACTGGAGGAAGAAAGATGAGACTTTGTACTCCTATAAAGCATAACAGTCTCAGAAACCTATAGGGGCAGTTCTATCCTGTTCTATTGGGCTAGGATGAGTGTGAATTGACTTGATAGCTGTGAGTTTGGTTTTGTTTTGGGAGGCTTGAAAGAAAGCAAGTTTGGGCTGAGCCCTGGTGGCGTAGTGGTTGTGCGCGGGACTGCGGCCCACTGGGACGGAGGTTCAATTCCAGCAGTGGGGCTGGGCCTCCTACTCCCACCACCGGAGAGCAGTGATGCCACAAAAAAAAAAAAAAAAGAAAGAAAGAAAGTTTAAGAGCAGAGAGGGGACCTCATAACAATCAAGAAAGAAGAGCCAGGCATGGAGTATATCCTTTGGATCCAGAATCCTTTGCGCCTAAGATCCTCGTGGACTGACAAAACAAGTAGATAGAGCTTGAGATGACAGGAAGCAGTTGTGGAGAAACTGGAGCAGCAGAGGTTGCAGAACCAGCAGGCGATGTTTTCTAAGCCAAGGAGTGAGTGGGTTGAGAGCTGAACATCTTTGGATGAGAGGCCAGCGGGCAGAGTGTGGTGCCTTCGGGCACTCATTGGCAGGGCTAAAGAGCTTTTTAAGACTTGCCCAAACGTGTAAGAGACTATGGAGCCATGGCACCCAGAAAGAGAGAACCAGAAAGAGGTGTGCCTGTGGGCACAACTAAGAAGTAGCTGTTCTCTTGGGGAGGGGGCGGGGGGAGAGAGGGCAGAGAGCAAGGGGGTGGGGGAACTGATAGCAATGGATAGGACTTTATAACCCCAGGTGAGGAGAAGGAACAATGGAACTAAAGGTGAAAGGCTACATTGGAAGATGTAGGATATGGCAAAATGATAATAATAATAACATGTAATACTATTTGGGTTCCAGGGTTGGGGGATAATGAGGAGCTGATATCAAAGATTTCAAGAAGAAAGAAAATGTTATGAAACCGAGGGTGGCAGCAATTGTACAATTGCTTGATTTAACTGAAGTCTGAGTTGTTTCTATATCTGTAAGAACTCCCAATAGAATGATAAGCTTTTTAAAAAGCAGCACCAGCAGCAGCTGTCCTGACCCAAGAACAAGACCCTGCATTATTTCTGATGCTAAATTGCAACTGTTACTTCCCTAATGAGCCCCATGATTGTGAACATTCTCTCTGAGCTCTATGTGGCCTTCACAACGAATTGTTGAGTCCGATAAAGAAGCAAAATCCGTGGTGGGAAGGACAGTTGATGTCACAAGTGGTTAAAAAGAACATTGTAGGATGAAGACATGTCTGAACGCTGCCTCACAGGAATCAGCCTTGGGCTGCTGATCTGGTAACATCAGAGAAAGTCAGGTGGTGCCCCGCCTCATTTCGACACAAGAGTGGAAATTAAACTGGTGCAGAAAAGTATGATAAAAAGAAACAATTATTGTGAAAGATAATCTGTTGGACACTGCTAAAAACAGGATGGTTTCATCTGAAGGGGGAAAAAATAGAAGTATCTTTGTCAAGACCTTTACCAGTACTGAACAAATACCACTTAATAATCAGGCTAAAGAAGACTGCTGCATGGGAAAAAAACTGTTGTCCTAGCCAGAGTCTTTGAAGTACAGCCAAAGACAGAGACTTATGTGTGGCTAGTTGATGTCCATATAAAATATTTTCATGTTGTATAAAAACACTAGCTATTTAGAATGTGGCCTCTCTGTGTGCTTGTTTTCTCAGTTTTATACATTGAATCACATGATTAGGATCCAAGTAAGCTCTCTTAATTACAGACTGAGCATAAAAGACACAGGGAAGCAAACCTACACAGCAATATCATAGGCGATCTGAAAAGTCCAGTAATCATCAGGACGACATCATGCAGGAACATAATTTCCAAGGAGACGTCACTCCTCATAGTGGCGATATGTCTGAGCTCTGGATCCAACCCTTACTCCCCCACTGAAGAAAGTGAGGCCTTGACTGTAACCCCAGCCTTTCTAATTCCCCACCCGTGAAATGGGAAATCGTAATAAGACTATGTCATAAAGTTGTTGTGGTTTGAAAACTACTCTGGATTTTTACAAATTGAAAATACTCACGTAAACACATTGTGATTTCCTGGGTTCCCCTTGGTGCTCCCCTCCCATGCCTCTGTCCCAGAATGACTGTCATCCTAGTGTCTAAGAGCTGGATTACTTTTGCTGTTCTTGTTCCTCCTGCCGATGGAGCCACGCAGGGTGAACTGCTCTGCGTCTGGCTTCTTTCCTTCACATTGTGTTCTGAAATTCAGCCATTCACTCAATTCTCAATTGTCAGTAGTTCACTCACATGACTGTATCCATGGTATGAACAGTCCACAACGCATGTTTCCACAATATTCCACCATGTGTCCATTGAGTTATTGATTTGTCTTTGAGGTTGAAATAGTAAAAACACAACATCTAGATCAGTGTCTTTCAGTCCATGTGCCTTGAACCAGACTGGTCACACTCAGACTTAATTTTGTTTATTGGTTTTTGGTTTGGGAGAGGGGCATCACTGCCCTCTGGTGGTCGTGGGAGCTACCCAGCCTTGCTCCTGGAGAGCTGCCGCTGGATTTGAACCACTAAGTCAGTGGACCGCAGTCCAGCATTCAACCACTACACCACCGGGGCTCAGCCCTCAGACTTAATTTTTTTTAATTTTAATAAAATAATGAAAAAGGACAGAAACAAGAATATATTAATATAGATCATACAGGTATCGAGGGTGGTTTTTGAAATGATTGTTGCAAATTGATGGACATCAGTATATGTAACTGTGTGTACAATTGAGAGAATGTGTTTACAAAGATGAGTAAATATATTTCTCACTGTGGACCCTAGGCGGGCAATAGGATCAGGAGTCCAGTGCCTGGGGTGTGACTGACCTTCTAGCAAGTTGCTTTCCAAGTCATTTACAGTGTTGTACCTCAAATGATGTGCACAAGAGGGTCACACTGCCCTTGACTCGGAGGGTGA
>PVJH01043557.1:0-13544 GCA_004026705.1 Nesogale talazaci | reverse complement strand
TAAATGGGAAATATATTACACAGTATAGGTATGTATTAAATAGAGCAAGAATTTTAAAAATCTGATAATTTTGTAAGCCAAATAAAGATCTACAAAGCTAAAAATGATGCATCATGATAATGTTTTCATAGTTTAAACTTGAAAAAATGTTAACTCTATAGAAAAGGAAAAACAATACAGAAATTGTTGATATCATTCATTCAATTCCATTTTTTGTGTTTACAGTTTTGAGTAGAAATGAACACTGTGTCTTTATGCTAAGCTGGTTCTGACCTACAGTGACTCCATGCACACACAATAGAGTGGAGCACTGTTCCGTCCTGCCCATCTTCACAGCCGTTCCTATGCTTTAGCCTTTTGTTTGCTGTCACTGTCAGTCTGTCGCATGGAGGACCTTGCTCTGTTTCACTGCGCCGCTGCTTTACAAAGCACAATGTTCTTCTCCAGGCTCCAGTCTCTCCTGAAAATATGTCCAAAGTACACGATATGCAGTTTTTTCTTCTTGCCTATAAGGAGCACTCTGGCTATCCTTCTTCCAAGACAGATTTGTTTGTCCTTTTGGCAGTCCATGAGGCTTTCAATATTCTTAGCCCGCACTGCAATTCGAACAAATGAATTCTCCTTTGGTTTTCCTTATTCAGTCTCCAATGTAGCATACAGATGAGGCCATTGAAAAGACCTTGGTATGGATTAGAGTCAACCTAGTCCTCAAAGTAACCACCTTGCTTTTTTGCAGTCTAAAGAGGTTTTGTGTATCTGATTTACTCAATGAAATGCATCGGGGGGAGGGGGGGATGTCTTGACTGCTCCTTCCATGAACACTGATTACAGAGCCAAGCAAACATCTTCCCAGTGCTCTTCACTTTCAGTCAAGATACACCTGCTCTCAAAACTGCTGCATAAAAGTTTTTTAAAGTATGAAAGGACAAAGATGTTGCTTTGAGGATAAAGCTGTGCCTAACCCAAACCCTGGTGTTTTCTTTTTTGCCACTAACCCTGTTATTTTCAATCACCTCATATGCATGAAAAAAATCTGAATAATGGATATGGAAGACGGGAATAGAATGGATCCATTTGAAATATGATCTTGGCAAAAACAAATTCAAAATAATATGGATTTCCAGAAGAGCTAATCTGTCTGGGAAGAAGAGCAGGTGGAAACCTTCATCTCACAAATTTTGGACAAGTCAAGCAGAGAGTACCGGTCCCTTGAAAAGGACATCATGCTTGCACAAACAAGTCCTCCGTGAGATGGATTGACACAGTCAATGGATTGCTACTGAGTCCTCTCAATTTCTTGAGTAGTCTGGTGGTGCTGTGTAGCATTGGGCTGCTAACTGCTAGGCCAGCAGTTCAGATGCTGTGGATTGGAAATGGACAGATGGCAGTGGGACGAACCTTTCTTTCTTTTTTTTTTATCATTTTATTGGAGAACTCATAATTTTTTTCTTTTCTTTTTTATAAACACTTGTGTTGAGGGCTGACTTTCAAGAGATTGTAGCAAGGGAGCTGCTCTGCTACAAACGAAGCCCCAAACTCTGATAAATTATATAACAATGCACCATTCAATTGTATTAAGCACATTTGTACATATGTTACCCTCGTCATTCTCCAAACATTTTCTTTCTAATTGAGCCCTTGGTATCAACAATTCTTTTTCTCCCCCTCTCCCACCCTTGTGAATCATTGATCAATTCCATTTTATTGCTGCTATTTCATATCTTATACCGTTCGTTCTCCCCCTTCATCCACATTTCTGTTTTTTGTTCCTCTGGGGGTGTGGACTATATATCCAACCTTTTGTTGTTGTTGTTCTTTCGCATCATTACCCTGGTGGGAGTAAGAAGCCCAGCCTTGCTCCTGGAGAGCTGCTGCTGGATTTGAACTGCCAACCTTGTGGGCCGCAGTTCCTCACATAACCACTGCACCACCAGGTCTCAGCTACATATCCAACCTTGTGATGGGTTCTCCCTTTCTCCTTTTCCCCTTACCCCCACCATTCTTCTGCCTTCCTGATATCACCACTCACACTACTATTCCTGAGGTTTTTTTGTTTTTTTAATATGGCAATTTTAATGAGCGCACTTACCATATTCCATACATCAATTGTATTCAGTAAATTTGTACATATGTTGTTATCATCACTTCCAAAACATTTTCTTTCTATTTGAGTCCTTGGTATAAGCTTCTTTCCCCCCTCACCTCCTTGTGAATTATTGATCAATGATATATTGTTATTATTTCATATCATCCACTGCCTATTGTCTCCATGCATGCACATTTCTGTTATTTGTCCCTTGAGGGGCAGCTATATATCCAACCTCATGATGTATTCCTCCTTTGTCTCCCTTCTCCCTCCCCAAGCCACTCCTTGGCCCCATGATATCACTACTCCAACGACTCTTTCAAAAGGGTTTATCTATCCTGGACTCCATGTATTGAGAGCTCTTTACCAATGTGTGTTCTGCAGGCTAGCCAGATTTGTAAGGTAGAAATGGGTCATGGTATTAAAGGAGAGGAAGCATTCAGGGACTAGAGGATTGATGTGTGTTTCATTGGTGCTACGTTGCACCCTGGTTGAATAGTCCCTTCCTTGTAACTCTTCTGTGGGGGTATGTACAATCACCTACAGATGGGCTTTGGGTTTCTACTCTGACCCCACCTCATTCACATCAATATAATTGTTTGTTTTTGATATTTTGATACCTGATATCTGTTCCTTTCGACACCACATGATCACATACTGGTATGCTTCTTCCATGTGGAATTGTTTGCTTCCCTGCTAGATGGATGCTTTGTCTAACTTCAAGCCTTTAAGATCTCAGGTGCTTATCCTCACACTCCACTCAGGAGAACAGACACATTCATGCACCATTCACAGAAAGAAGTCAGAGGTCATTTTTAAAACATTTTATTGTGAATTAGATGATGGTTCACAGAGCAGACCATCTAGATTACATTCAGCAGTCTATACATATTTTGTCTCTAACCATCCCTTACAATTCTCTCAATCTCCTTTCTCCCTGTTTCCATTACTGTGATAGGTAGATTTGTTGTGCCAATATGGCCAGTGTGAGGTCAATTGAAGGATGGAGATGTAAATGACGAGGCTAGCCTTTCTCACTTGCTCTTGGATCTTCAGAAGAGCCAGCTGCCTTGCTTGTCCTGTGCTTTCATCTCTAAGCTGCACTACCCGTGGAACACCTAATCCGTGAACTGTTGCTGTGCGTTGAGGTTCTTCAAGTCCTGCTTCGCCATGCTCCTGGAATACACATCTCGTGAGCTGGGGACTACTGTTGGTGACCTGCCTTGCTGTTTGTTGCCTGTGTCTGGATAGTCTGACTTTCTCTACAGAGGACTACCTAGTGACCCTCGAACTCAAAGGACTGCCAGCACATTAGCTGTCACCCTCAAATGAGTTGCACCAAGCCATTTGTACTGCTTTATAGATTAGTTTACTTGATTTCTTATGTTAGAAATCTTTCTATTCATATAGATAGCTATAAAATTATTAGTGTCCTGGTTTTGCTTCTCTAGAGAACCCTGTATAACATAATTATTCCTGTTTTTTCTTTTTTAAAATTATTTTATTTATTTATTTATTTATTTATTTATTTTGTGGGCATCACTGCCTCTGGTGCTCATGGGCGCTACCCAGCCGCCGCTGGATTTGAGCTGCCAAGCCTGCAGGCTGCAGTTCTGCACTCAACCACTTACACCACCAGGGCTCAGCTTTTTTTTAAAAATTATTTTAACTTGAGGGTTAAAAAAAAAGATTTTATTGGGAGCTTGTACATTGCTTATCACAATACATAAATATATATACTGTGGCAAGCACCTCCATACGACTGCTGCCGCCATCATTCTCCAAACCTCTGTTTTTCCACTTGAGTTCTTCATGTCAGCTTTTGATCCGTCCCCCTCCCTCTCCACGTCCCCTCCCCTGTGGGTTGAAGACGGGGCTTTTCCACAATTATGTACTCTAAAATATTAGGCAAACTATTTGGTGGCATTGAGTTCGAAGTCAGTAGTTAGATATTCTCCCTGAAGCTCCCAGTTGTCTGAGGTCTTTATGTGTCTCACCATAGAGCTGACGCCCCTGCTGTTAGGACGGTGGTTCCCTTCCCTTGCAGCTTGTGGGTGGATTCGCAGGCTGTTGTTAATGATCTCTAGTGTAACCTGTTTAGCCACATATAGGAGTCTGAGGTCTGATCTTGTCACATGGAACCCTGGAACCTCCCTTTTCTACAACGTGTGCATATGGCACAAACCCTTTCCTGTGATGGATGTCCTTACCAGTAATTAGGGACCTGGCTCCTAAGGGTGTATAAGGATTGGACATAAGAAGGAGGTTCTCTCTCCTCTCTCTCGTCCCCTCTTTTTCCACATAGACCACCCATTGGCAGAGGTGAGCATGCTACCATGATATGATATGTGTTTGACTCTTGTTTCTCTCTGTCTCATGTTCTTTATAGCTTTAATATAATAAATAATAATTATTGCTGTACAATTGTGCCTATTGAACCCATGATGTATGTATCAGAAGCTGGCTTCTTCTGATACTCCCCAACCAACTCTCAATATTTTATAAATTGCTATTACTTTGTTATATCTTACACTGCCTGATGTCTCCCCTCATCTACTCCTTCGATGTCCATCCTCCAGATAGGATATCTTCCAGATTTGTAGATCCTTGTAATTGGCTCCCTCTCTCTATCCCACCTTCCCTCTACCCATTCATAACTTGACTCTCACTACTGGTTCTGAAGGGTTCATCTGTCCCGGGTTTCCCATATTTCCAGTTTCCATCTCCTCCAGTGTACCTCTTCCAGTCCAGCTGGAATTGTAAGGTAGAATTGAGATCATGAATATTGGGGGGTGGGGTGGGGGAGGGAGCACAAAACTTTCAGGAACTAAAGGAAAGTAGTATGTTTCATCACTACTTCACTGCACCTTGACTGGCCTATCTCCTCCCCATGATTCTTCTGTAAGAGGGTGTCCAATTGCCCACAAGTGGGCCTTAGGTCTTCACCCTGTTCTCCTATACTCCTGTTTTTCTTAACTACAATGTGGTGAAAGATTTTATATGGCTTTCATTCCCAGCAAACACACACACACACACACACACACGAAAACACAACCAATCAGAAGCCAACTAAAGAGGTTTCACTTCAACTAAGTAGATTTCAACTCACAGTGACTTAAAAAGACAGAGTAGAATGGACCTGGTAGGTTTCTGAGCATGTAACTTTTTAGGGAAGTAGAGAGCCTCATCTTTCTCTTGCAGCCTGGCTAGAGATTTCAAACTGCTGACCTGGCAGTTGTCATCTCTGTGCACAACCCACTGTACCACCCAGCCTCCTGATAGCCCATTGCTACTTCACCAAAATGACCTTCGTTGCCTTGCTGAGTCTGGGTTAGAGGATGAGGGAAGATACTGGTTAATGATGTGATTTAGGTATGACCATCTTTTAGTGGAGTGAATTGTAATTGCCATTCTGCGAAGAATAAAATCCATCCTCACAGAAGCAGGAAGGGAATTTCACTACCAGAGAGAGAAGATCCAGGTGTGGAGTGGATCCTTTTAACTCCACTCCTTTTGCATGAACCCTTCTTGATTCAGGACTTGGCTGTGACATCACAGGAGGCAGAGGAACAGCAGCAGGGGCTGAACCAGGAGTCATAAGTAGAGGACTTGCCAGTCCATGGAGCAAGGGAAGATAAGTGCTTTGGGGTGGGAGGCTGCTGTGTGGACTTGGGTACCTCCAGGTACTTAATGAAGGGAGCTGGGCATGCTGACCTACAGAACTGGAGCTGAGTTCCTCCAGGTGGAGGGTTACAGAGGAATAGTCTTTAGACTTTTATCACGAGTCATTAAAAACTTCGTAACATTGTCCAAGCAGGGCAGAGGATAGGCTCAGTGGCTGAAGGCACAGCTGAGAAAGACTGACCCAATAGCAGAACTTTATCCTGCATATTTCTCACTTAAAATGTAACCAGTGAAGTCCATAATAGTGAGCCTCATCAGTGAGTTCTGTGAGGCCACTGCAATAAATTATTGAATCCAGATACAGATGCAGCATTCTGTGGGAAGGAGCGATGGTGTCAGAATAGGGTCAAAAGAGATGGAGGGTCTGATTTATGTTTTGTGGCAATTGATCTCAGGAGCTATGGCATTCAGATGGGTCTGCATACCTTTGCTGCCTTAATCCTCTAAAGTTTGAGGTGGGGTAAATGCAACCTTTTTGATCTCCTATGTTTGGCTCTAACCCAAAGGTGGATTCCGTTTCACACCTTAAGGGTGACTAGGCCACTTGCCTAGTCCTCTTTATGAGTGTGGTAGTGAAAATGTATGTTAACATTCTTTGATATTGTTTTGTTTTGAGTAATTTTATTTTGTTTAGAATTCTTTTAGTTTGACGTATGTACTGGGGCCACCAAGGACTTTGTACACCATGTCTTTATCACATCCTGTGTTTTTGTATTTCATGTTTTATCACCGGTTACTCAGTAACTTTCCATCACTTTTTGCAATACCCCCATTCCCCTATAAAAACCCTGAGCTGTTCAAGTTCGGGGCTTCAGTCTTGATCTTGCACGGTCATGCTGTAACCCGGGTTCGAACCTGTCTGTCCTGTCTGTCCTGTCTGTCCCGTCTGTCCTGCCCCTTAACTTCAATAAACTTTGCTTTGTTTCACTTAGATTCGTGAGTCAGTGATCTTTGTGGGCATTTTCTCCTGTAACAATGAGAAGTCAGAGGCTGTTGAAGTCATAGGGGGGCTGCTGAACAAATCAGGTATGACTCTGACCCACATAAGGCAGCTCTCTCACACTAGAGAAGGAAAGAAGAAGGCAGAGATTCCAGTCACATCGGGAGTTTACACTCTCAATAGCAGCCCATGGCAACCTTGAAATATCCAAACCCAGCGATTCCCCATCACCCAGACATGTCTCCTGATGTCCTGCAAGGTCTCACCTGTAGGAGATGGGAGGGGCATATCAGAGCCTTGGGCATCATCATAGGCTGGAGAGGGACAAAAAAGGGTTTTGTCATGGTGTTCCACAGGCAATGAGCCCAGGAGAATGAGGATGATGAGGGAAGGGTTAGACTCTCCCAGGATCTCAGGGTCAGCCTCCCTCCCCTCCTACTCACACGCAGCTTCAGCATAGCTCCCTCCATTTCCACCTGTGAGAATAAAGCAGGATGTGTAAGATTAGGGAGGAGACAGGACCACAAAGTCCTAGAAGGATGGCTTTGTCTTGGCTACCAAGGAAGTTTCCAAAACTGACTGCAGAACCTGAGCAGAAGAATAGACCTAGGAAATATATGCAGATATTCAACCAATTAAACTTGAATCTCTGCCTCCAACCTGTGACCATGGAGAACCCGGTGATCATCACCAAAAATATTAAGATGAGAGCTTCTTCTTCATTTTCACATGTGCTTTACAGAAGTGGACATGTTAGCATAGGGCCCAGGAAGGACAGCACAGGTGAGGATGGGACCTTTCACAACTAGGCTGGATGTGGTCTTAGAATTCTACTCTCTGGAATTGCAGGCTGTCCAGTGGGACAAGAAAACTCCATTCACAACCTCCCCGCCCCCAGCCCTCACCTCCGCCCCACTGTCTACCTGATTTCTTCCTCCAGATCACAGCACCAGCCACTGCAGCTCCAAGGATCACAGCTCCTAGGAGAATCAGGCCAGCAAGGATTCCCGCGATGGAGGAGGTGGTGGACTCAGAAGGCCGTTCTGTAAAGAGAAGGCGGTGAGGGGCTCTGGTGTCTGGGAAACCTCCAGAAAGGCTCCTGCTTCTCATGAAATGAGGCTTCACCCTTGACCCTCTCCTTACCCCATCTCAGGGTGAGGGGCTCAGGCAGCCCCTCGTGCTGCACATGGCATGTGTATCTCTGCTCTTCTCCAGAGGGCACCACGATGGCTGCCCACTTCTGGAAGGTTCCATCCCCGGAAGGCCTGGTCTCCACAAGCTCCGTGTCCTGTGTCTGGTCCTCCTGGTCCCGCTGCCAGGTCAGGGTGATTTCTGAGGGGTAGAAGCTCAGGGCCCAGCACCTCAGTGTGGCCTCGTGTTCAGAGATGGGGTGGTGAGCCACATGTGTCTTTGGTGATTCTGAAAGAAGGAGTCAGAGCATTCAAGAACTTTCCATTTCCTCCTTGAGGCCACAGAGCAGGTTTGTGGCAGTCATGTACTTATGTTAATTTTATGATTGAAATATAGGGGTGGAATGTAGCCTGTTAATCTGGAGATAGCCATTGAGTAGCCAATGAGGCCTCCGTGTGGGCATTACTTTTTCCTGAGACTTCTGGGAAATCTCATGATATTTCCCTCATGAAGATGAGAAGCTATCTTCCCCAGTGTTTGGGAGTTAGTCTGAGAGACGATGAATCACGGAAAAGACAAGCTGGCAGCATCCGAGAAGCTGGAGGAGCCATCGGAGAGACTACACGGCCTTGCCCTGATGGAGCCAGACCTCTGAAGCTGGAGCAGCATGCTGTTGATGGATCCTCAGCCCTGGAAGTGGGGAGCCATGGGGAGACCCCTGTCAGCACAGGAATTCTGCACCCACTGACCTGTGACTTTTTGAGTCAGAAAGAGACTTTGTAGACTGATTTCAGGCATATGGGTTAATATCGGACTTATGACTTTGCACTGGACAGGAGTGGGATGCCTTCTTAGTGTCACATTCCTTTTGTATATAAACCCTTTTCCTTATATCGATATGCATGTCCTTGAATTTGTTCCTCTAGTCTACCCGGACTAACACATTATGGTACCTCAGGAGTGGGATACTACAGGAACAAATCGTAAGTTGGAAAGTGGAAGCTTGTTTGACTTGTGCCTCGTGGTATTGTTACTTCTTTGGCCAGACAGAAGTCAGATATGTCTTGGAGTTTACTGAGTTATTTTCTGGAAACAATATGGGAAGTTAAAGTTTTGATTATTTTGTTTGGATGCTGTCTTTGGTTATTTCTATATAAAATAGATACTGTTAATGTATATCTTGAGCTAAGGGATAAAAACTGCCTTTTAAATGTCTCAGAACCTGTACTGCTAAAGGAGAATGGTTAAGAAGGTCAGAATGCCTGCTAGAAAGGAGGGATCTGTTTTGATGCCTTCAGAGACCTAATTCAATGTTTTTGTGTAAATAGTAGTTTAGATAAGGATATAGATAAGCTTAATCAGTATTCACCTTGACTGTTTTAAGAATTAAGTTTGATTTCTGACTATGCTGCTTATACTGATTTCTTATGCCTGTTATTGTAAATATAAGGATGCATAGAAATGTTCATTGGGAAGTATGGAAAGAGTTTGCAAATCCAGTTACCTCAAGCCAAGCATTGACGTCTAGAGGGTTTAGGACTTAGCGTCAAAGACATTTCTAAAGAGATTAATCCCACCTTGAGCTTAAATGGGGTTAGGTCACACCTGGAAAGACTTCTCTGAAGAAAGTAGCTCCACCCAGTCTGGAGTACTCAGGATACTTGTAGCCTGAGAGAAGTTCAGACTGACCGATAAAGAAGAATGGAATCTATTTCCTTGGAAAATCCTGGCTAGTGATTATCTTTGGAAGTGAAGGAATCTGGAACCATGAAGATAACTCCTCTCTGGGTCTGAATGTTAAAGGAAACTTGTGGCAGGGTGAAATGCTTGTTAGGTGACCACCCAGATTTACTGCTTGTTGGTGAAAGCAGGAGAAATGCGGGCAATAAAGAGCCGGGTTGACTTTGGCCACTGACATCCGGGGACTTGGTTCACAGGAAATAGAAGAGGCGAGAGCGGGTTGACTGGTCTGAAATTCATGACCTAGCATGAGAGAGCTAGGCATGTTGAGAATTTGTTCGGACCTTGGTCTAAAGGAAGGTGACCAATGGCTACCCTCGTGGGTGAAAAAGCCTCCACTGAGTTGACCAGAACCCGACCAGAGGAAGAGATGCAATTTAAGTCTGTGAACAGGTGCATATTGTTGCTGACTTTATGGATGGCCTGTCCTGATTTGACTTTGCTAATGGATGCATACTTCATGAGTTTCCAACTGGAATGAAGATTCTTCACGTTGAAAGATATGATTGTTTCCTCAGAGCACTGGGTTGGTATAAGTGGGCAATACAGAAATTAGATACCCAAAATGGGGGAATAAAGGCACAAGGTGGTTGGTTTGCAAACTCTTTTTTTTTTTTTTTTTTTGGTTTTAGGGCATCACTGCCCTGGTGGTGGGAGTAGGAGGCCCATCCTTTGCTCCTGTGGAGCTGGAATTGAACCTCCATCCCAGTGGGCTGCAGGGTTTGCAAACTCTTATAGGTGGTGGAATATATATTCATAGGATTAGAGGATCAAGGTGTAAATATTTTGTAACTACAGTTGGAAGACACAGGATATCTTTTGCTTTGTACACTTATAGAATGTTATTTTTAAATGATGGTGACAAATGTTGAATTGTATGCATTTCAGTTTTATCCTGCTAGGTATAGATATGATTTTATTATTTATTTGAAGGTTACATATGGTTACAGAGTTATGTGAAAGTATAAAATTAACAAGGGGTGGTCTGTGACAGTCATGTGCTTATGTTATGATTAAAATGTATGGGTGGAGTCTAGCCTGTTAATCTGGAGATAGCCATTGAGTAGCCAATAAGGCCTCTATGTGGGCATGGCTTTCTCCTGAGATTTCTGGGAAATCTCGTGATATTTCCCTCCTGAAAATGGGACGCTATCTTCTGCAGTTGTTGGGAGTTAGTCTGAGAGACAATGAATCATGGAAAAGACAAGCTGGCAGTGTCCAAGAAGCTGAAGGAGCCATCAGAGAGACCACACAGCCTTGCCCCGATGAAGCCAGACCTCTGAAGCTGGAGCGGCATGCTGTTGATGGACCCTGAGCCCTGGAAGCGAGGAGCCATGGGGAGAACCCTGCCAGTGCCAGAATTCTGCACCCACTGACCTGTGACTTCGTGAGTCGGAAGGAAACTTTGTAGACTGATTTCAGGCATATGGGTTAATGTCGGACTTATGACTTTGTACTGGACAGGATTGGGATTACCTCTTAGTGTCACATTCCTTTTTTATATAAACCCTTTTCCTTATATCGATATGCATGTCCTTGAATTTGTTCCTCTAGTCTACCCGGACTAACATACTTATAAACACACTTTAAAGTGTTCTTTCTTGTAAACAACATTTTAACAAATCCCCCAAATCATCCAAATTTAAAATAGGCAGAGAACATTCACCCAAAAAGATGTTGAGGCCACCAAACTAATATGGAAAGATGTTTTTGATCATTAATCTTTACAGATGCAAATCAGTACAGCAATGAAATACCATCTCATGTCAGCCTTAGTAGTAGGCAAGAAGTAGTGGTGAGACTGTGGGGAGAAGGTAGCCCTCATAGCCACTGGTGGTTCTCTAAAGCGCTGCAACCACTGTGGAAAACAGTGTGGCAGTTCCTTTAAAAAATGAGTAACATAAATATCACGATATAACAATCCCAGTTTTGGGTATATACCCCAGAGAAATCACAGTTGGAAACAAGTAGAGCTATGCATTTCATGTTCATCTCCACACTATTCACAATAGTAGAAAGATAAAAAAAAAACCCTAAAGTCCCATCAGTGCAAGAATTGGTAAAACAAAACAAACTATGGTACATACACAGAATGGAAACGATGTAATGTTGAAGAATAAAGATCTACATAACATTTCATAACATGGATGAGTTTGGAACACATTATGCCGACTGAAATAAAGTAATCATAAAAGTACAAACATTGTATGGGACCAGTATTATTTTTAAAAATCATGAAAAATTTTCTCACATAAACCCTTTTTGATAGTTACCTAAAAGCCCTGGTGGCAAAGGGAGTTGGGCCATCAGTCTCAAGATAGGCAGTTCAAAAGCACCAGCTGCTCTTGGGGGAAGAGGGAGGCTTTCAACGCCTCAAGAGTTACAGTCTTGGAAACCCTCTAGGGGTAGTGAAACCCTGTGTTGTGGGGTCGCTTTGAGTTGGGTTCCAGTTGATGGCAGTTAGAGGGGTTGGAGGGAAAGGGGAAGTTACTGACAGTTGTTAGACACACGTTAACTTAGGTGAAGGGAAAGACAATATACAGTAAGAGAGAAGTTAGTTAAAAACCCAAGGAGGCAGTGGAAGACAATGAGGGGCGTCCCAGATTAAAAGGGAACAGAGTTAAATACAAGTACATATATGATCCTGCACTATCAGTGACCAAAGAGCAGATGCATGTATAGATGAGCAGTATGATTGTGTGTGTTGGAGGGCAGGGTGGAGTGAGCATGTTTGACAGAGGATATTTCTACAAATGCATTAACTACAAATATATCCTCGAAGGGGTAGAACTTGCAGGAGACAAAGTTATGAAAATTTCTCAGACATAACCAAACCCCTTGAATATAGCTGGAGCCTAAGAACCATGGCATCAGTCAGGGTTAATAGGCATGAGAATGGACAGACACACATTTTACATTCGGTTTCCAGGAGGAGCAGCTAGCATCTTAAAAGCTCAAGAGAATCCATGTATGGAGCAGTTGCTCTTCCTTCCAAGCAGAGTGGAGAAAATCAATGTCTATGGATTCACAACGAGTCCAAGCCTACTTGGGCTAACCTTAAGTCCCAGGTTTAAGCCCATCACTTAGGTAAGATAAGGCTGTCAGCTCCTATAAAAATCTACGTTTTCTGAAACTCTAAGCAGGAGTTCTACCCCATAAAGAAGGATCCCTGGCCATGGGTTTGCTGTTTTGCTTTTGGAGAGGGCAGCAGGGCAGACCCAACCCCAACGAAAGGGGACCTGGGGAACGCCCCGTGGTCCTTCTTACCTGTGCGCTGCAGCACCTCCTTCCCACTCTCCAGGCTTCTATTCAGCCACTCCAGGAACCTGTCTTCCAAGTAGTGGACCCTGTAGCTCTCTGCTGCATCACTCTCTTCCCACTTTCTCTTGGTGATCTGAGCAGCTGTGGTTGCCGCAGTCCAGGAACGCATGTCTTCATTCAGAGCGATGTAATCCTCACCATCGAAGGCTCGCTGATTGTACCCACGCAGCAGGCGCCCATCAGGCCCCACGTCACAGCCATACATAACCTGGTAGGTGTGAGACCCTAGCCCACCCCTTGTTGTCAGTCCTGCCCAGTGGACAGCCCCTTCCAGCGATTAGCCCCGCCCCCAAGCTCAATCCAGCAACTGCCAATAGCCCAACACCCGCCATTTCCGCCCAATTTCAAGGTCAGTGTCCCACCATCCCAGAGGGCTGGGGATGTTTCAGAGGCAAATTGTTTCTAATCTGCAGACTAAAAAAACTCAAAGATTCGAATCCCTTTGGCGCTTCTGAGTGGCAGGTGGGGCGGGTCCCTGTAGCCCCCAAATAGACTTTACTCACTGGGCCCACTCTCGTTGTAGTAGCTGCGCAGATCCTCCACTTGTTGTCTGTAATGCTTTTCAGAGATCACAGCCATCTTTGTCTGCTCTTCCCAAAACGCTTGCTCGAAGCCTTCCATCCATGGCACCCGGGGTTCTGC
>PVJH01043556.1:0-13532 GCA_004026705.1 Nesogale talazaci | reverse complement strand
AAAACTTGTTTTTCCAGACCCCTGTTTTAGTTCAAGAAGCCCTGGCAGCATAGTGGTGTAAAGTTAAGCTGTGATTAGACAGATCCTTGGTTCACAACCACCAGCGACTCTTTGAGAGGAAGACTAGGTTTCCTACTCTCATAAACCATTGGAGTCTAAGAAACTCATAGGGGTAGTTCTACCCTGTCCTCTGGGGTCACTATGATGTGGATCTACTCCGTGGCAGTGAGTTTTAGTTCATAGGTTTTAAAGATCAATGTAACTGAACCAGAGGCCAATAATCTGATATTGGAACCAATGCTATAGGTATGTAAGTTTGTAGAGGTTTAGGAAGTAGAGGTCTAGGGTGTTGGGAGTAAAGAAAGTATTTTTCCTTTATGGGAGAATTAAATAATTACTGTCAGGGGATGGATGATAGTAAAGTGAATACAGCCTCAAATTCTTGGCAATGTTTCCCTTTAAGAAGTGTAGTCTATTCCCCACCAACTGCATCTGGGTGGGTGTTGGGTCTTGCTTTTTTCATAGAATGTGATGGCAGTGATGCTTTGGGGGTTCCAGAAGGTAGGCTTTGAAAGGTTTTGCAGTTTCCACTTCATTTTCTGTGAATATTGCCATGAGAAGAATTCAATCTAACCAGTTGGAGGATGAGAAGCCACATGGGGGAGGGGGGTGAAGTCCCTCATCTGTGAAATAAACACAGTGCTTGGCATCTGAGTAAGGCCACTGTTAGCTCAGCTGACCGTCCAGCCAAATGTAGTCGCATAAATGGGTCCACATGAATTCAGCAGAGAAACTGTCCAGGTCGCCCATGGAATCATAAGACATAATGCATCGTGAGGTTTTTTGTTTGTTTGTTTTTAAATCCTAGGACTTTGGGGATTGCTTTACGACCCAGCAACAATTAACTGGGTGAAAGTGGGAAGTAAAGAAACAAACCTTTAAAAAAAATGAAAATAAAGAAAAAAGAAAAAATCTTCAAGCATTTTGATAGCTGAACGAAGTTGCCTGCAAAGAAATATAAAGCATGTTATTCCCAGATGCCCCCATATTAAGGGACTGATAATAAGAGAGTGGTATAGATGCCCAGGTGAGAGGGTTATGTCCTTGTGAGGTACCAACAAGCTGGTTCCCACTCCTCACAGCCCCGAGTCCACCAGACCCCGACGAGAACAATGACTGCTAGAATTTAGTACAATTTAAAGCAGACCTTCCAAAGATATCTCTCAGAATCAAGGAATAACAGCAAGTGAGGCACTGTGCCTGGGAAAACAGGAGTCGCACAGGTCGGGACATCTTGGCTCAAGCCTTTAGAGATAGACCTCTTTTTCCCTTTAGGGCCTTGGGGTAATATCCCTGACTAAGAGGAATATGTGTGCCCTGTTATGGGTTGAATTGTGTTCCCCTAACAAGTATACTACAGTCCCCAATACTTGTGAATGTGACTTTATTTGGAAGAAAGAATTATGACAGATAGAATCCATCTAAAATGAGGTCAAGGTTGTCTATGACAGCCCTGAAATCCAGTGAATGGTGCCCTTATAAGAAAAAAAAGCACAACACAGAGAGAAGACACCTGCGCTAGGGTGCATCACGCTGCAGCAACCATGGGAGATGAAGAGCCCAGGCCCGGCCAGCTCGGCTAGCACTTTATCTCGAATGGAAAGCAGAGAGTATATTTTTAGCCTACAGAATGGAGAGAAGACATTCGGGTTTTTTAAAAACCAGATTTACTCTGGAAGGATGATAACAACTTCAAAGTACCAATTTGCTTGCTGGCAAGATTGAATGTTAAAGAAAAATGGAAGGTTTGGGGGTTGTTGTTTTTATTCCCTAAGGTCATATTATTGGGAGCTAATACAGATATTATATCATCCCATAGTTCACCAAGAAGTATTGTACAATTGCTACCACCTTTAGTTTCAAAATCTTCTTTTCCTTCTTGTTCTCCTTAATGGGAGCTCCCTTCTCCCCCACCTCCCGCCCACCCCCCCACCAGAAACCCTTGTTCTACTCATTGTAGGCTCATCAATCATGGGTTTCATATATAGAAAAACATGTAACAAAAAGTTAGGAGGGCTGCCCCCAATTTCAAAATACATCAGAGATAGACTTCACTATGAAAAACAAAAACAAAAAAGCCCACAGAAAAATGTTGAAAACCAGACCCAGCCCACCCTGTATCTGAGGGAACATCAAATGACAAGGTCTTAACTATTCCACTTGGGTTTGTCATTTTGAACTCCTATAGTCACCTTTCCAAAACACTCTGTTTAATAACCCGCTTATTCCCAGGCCTCCATCATGGAGAGAGGGAAGTCTCCGGAGGCTTCTTTCCTCTGCAGTTCTCACAAATGTATCTTGGACTTCCGCGGTCATCCATAGGCTTCTGCTAACCAGAATCTCACAGTGTAGTCTCTGATACTAGAAAAATCCAAGTTTTGTCTTGAATATCTCTTCTCTGTGTACTCTAACAAGGGGTCCTGATGGCATAATGAACTATAGACTGAGCAGCTAACCTTAAGGTCAGGAGTTCTAAACACCTGCTGCTCTGAGAAGAAAGATGAGGTCTGTCTGCTCCCCTAAAGATGTACAGCCTCAGAAATGTGCCGGGGTCATTCTTTTTTGTCTTACAGGATCTTGTGAGTCAGAGACCATTTGATGGCAGTTTTTTGTCTGTTTATATCTGTTTATGTACTCAAACAGCCCTAAAAGCTGTTGAAAAAGAGCAAAAATTGGATCATTCTAATAGTTTTAGTATTTAGCATTTATTTTGACTGTTTATGAATATTCAGAGTTATTCTGTCTATTATAGAAATGATAATGTAACAGTTAACGTGAATATTTAAGAAGTTTAAACACTTGGTTCAAGTAATGTAAAAGATTTATTTGTAAACTCAATAAGTTGTAAACAAATTAATTTGCCTAATAATTTAGAGATTAAAAAATTAGTTATGTCAAAGCAACCAAAGATTTTCCAGATGGCTCACCCTCATATTTCATTGCTCTTCCCCTTCCTCATTTCCACAGGTTTCTTATCATGAACCTCTGCCCTTGGGGCACATTGTTGTTTGCCCATGCCTACTTACCCTCTCCCCAGAGAATTCGAGTTCCTTAATCCTCCCCACAAACATACTAACGCAAACCCTCCTCTACGAAGCCAGAAGATTTGGATGGTCTGCTGTGGCAGGCACTGTGACCACCTAGCAGAAGCAAGGAAGTCAAGATCAACGGGAGACTTGGTTCCGTACTAGCCCATGGAGTCCAGTGTACACATTCAAAAAGAGTTCTTTCTCTGGAAGAAGCTCCAGGCCAGTGTAGCAACCCTATACTTTAGGCATAGACAATTTTGATGACTCTGAAGCCCCAAGTTAAGAATAAGAATGTGAGTAAATTGTGTTTACTTAAGGTAGGATCCAGTGAAGCATAGTTGGAGAACAATTCCGTCTTCACTGAAATAATTGATCATCTTGAGCTTTGGTTTCCTTATGTGTAAGACTGGAAGAACACTATCTTTTTTCCTTTTTTTTAAGAACTCTATCTTGATTGTAAAGCTATAGTGGTGATCAAATGAGAAGCGATGTAAAACCTGCTACCCTTCCACTTTCTGGCAGCATAATGAAAGTTCAATAGCACGTTAGTTTTCGTTCTCGTTAGTTTTCGTCCATTGCCTCTTAAAGTGCAGGAGACAATTAGAGGAGTCAGCACTAAGATGATTTCCAATCCAACTTCCCTCCCCCATCCTCAGGCACTCTAAACACACTAAAGAAGCAACTTTTTAGGGTCATCCTTGGGGGAAACACAACCCATCAAAATTTCCCGATCTGCTTCCTTTTTCCTGACATATCTGCACAAAGCAACATTTCTGTTTTGCAAATAGTGGCAATAAAGGTACAAAGATGCCCAGCCCCAACTATTCTAAGCTGTGAAAAGTGCCAGGCAATTCTCCGGGAACATAGTTATTTAGTGCATATGGTAAGGCCTGCTCTTCTTGGTGTACAATTCTGTATGTTCTGATAAAGCTGATGTAACAATTACAGTACCAAGACACAGTTTTCTCACTCTCCACACACCCCCTGCTCGTTGGCCATCAACCCTGCTGTGCACCTCCAGCCCCTGATAAGCATGCTTCTGCTTTCTGCCCCTATAATCCTGCCTTTTCCAGAATGTCATGTACATGGGTTCATAGAGATGTTTAAATCTTATTTAACATTATGTGATTGAGAGTCCTCATCATCGTTGCATGAATCAGTCGTTCGTTTCTTTTTATTGCAGAGTAATATTCCCCTGTATGGATGTACCACAATTTGTTATCCATTCATCAGTTGAAGGACATTTGGGTTGTTTCCAGAGTTTTATGATGATGAATAAATCTGCTGGAAATATCCCTATGCAATTTTTTTTTGGTGTGTGTGAACATAAACTTTTATTTTGCTTGGTAAATCCTAGGTGTGGTCTTGCTTAACTTTAGAGGAAATTGTCAAACAATTTTCCATTCTCTCCAGTTGTTCTGTAACCTTAAAAATTCAGTTTTTATAAGGATACATTAGTAAGTGTAAGACAGGAATAAATAATAATAATTTATAAATTATCAAGGGCTTATGAGGGGGGGAAGGGGGACAGGGGGGGAGGGGGGGAATGAGGAGCTGATACCAAGGACTTAAGTAGAAAGAAAATATTTTGAAAATGATGAGGGCAACAGATGGACAAATATGCTTGACTTAATGGATGGATGTGTGGATTATGATAAGAGCTGTAAGAGCCCCCAATTAGATGATTTTTAAGTAAAATAAAATAAACAAATAACAAAAAAAGAAAATGATGATGGCAACAAATGTACAAATGTGCTTGACACAATGACTGGATATGGATTGTGATAAGAGTTGTATGAACCCCTGATAAAATGATCATTAAAAATAAAGAAAAGAACATATATTTATTTAAACAAAAAAGATTACTTACAAGTCCTCTAGAAGGCTTCCTACTGATATTACAGCTTATTCATAGAGTGAGTCTAATCTAGCCTAATTCTTCTGTTGCCCATTCCCCTGAGAGGGGGCTATAGGTAGAGTCAAATTTTTGAGGGCTGCTGATACCCCTGTGAGTGAGGTTGGGAGCAGATCCACAAACTTAATTAAAACCATGAATTTAACAAATATATGAATGTAGGAACTGCCTGCTGCTAGTGGATTGCTTCCTTGGCAAATTTCTAAATATAATTTGAGCTGGACTGAATAATCCAGAATTCAGATTACTTCAGACCTGGTTTTAGCCTTGGGAGGACGTTCATACTGAATTAAATAGACCATAAATTCAATTTCAGATCAAAGATGAATGAGAACAATAATTTAGACTAGGTTCATGATTGCTTTTGTGTTAACTTACCCCTAAGCAGTTAATATGCAGTACAAAGTTTATGTACCTGATACAGATGCAGGTCAGTATATATGGCCTCCCATGACTCCCCTATAGCTCAGGGAGGTACGCTCAAAATTCATTGCCCATTGTCAACCTATTTAGAATGTGATGCTGTACTCTGCTGGAGAATCACAATATCTTTATACCTCTAGCCATTATAAGATATTTTTTCATTTAGAGCATGTGGCCCCAAATTAATTTGGCTTACTATTCACTTTTCAAGGAAAACAAAGCAAAACTTAATACCTTGCAGCAGTTAAAAATCTTTGTACTATAGCCCCAAATCCAAGATAAAGTGTAGATGTCTGCTTTTCCAGCACCCCGTAGATAAGTGGTTCTCAAACTTCCTAATGCTGTGATCTTTTAATATACTTCCTCATGTTGTGGTGACCCCCAAGCATAAAATTATTTTTGTTGCTACTTTCTAACTTTAATTTTTCTATTGTTATGAATCAATGTACATATTGGATACGCAAGATGTATTTTCATTGTTACCAATCGAACCTAATTAAAGCATTGTGATTAACCAATAAAAACAATATATTGTGAAATATTTATTTTTAATTAAAAGTAAATGAAAACTTCTCTTGAAGCATGTTGTAGCATGGGTAGCAGTCTTTATGCCGGGTACTCGTATATAGACATATCTGCATGTGGGTGGACTTGCCTGAAGATGATAGAGGAGCAGTGTCTGGCTTGCAGAGTGGGGTGCCTCTGGGTGCTTAATTGGGGGAGTGGAACTGAGTGTCTTTGGGCTGAGGTTTACTGGAGTGGGGTGCCTCTGGGCACTTACAATATTTTTTGGACCATAAGACGCACCTGACCATAAGACATATCTAGTTTTTAGAACAGGAAACCAAGAAAAAAAATATTCTGAACCAAATAGTACCAGTATACTAAAATGTTCCAGGGTACCACACCTTCGGACCATTAGACGCAAGTGTGTCCTATGGCCTGAAAAATACGGTAATTCAAGGAACTGGGTTTGCTGACTTCTCGAGCTTGAGCTGAATGCCTTTGGGTTGAGGCTTACAACAGAATGATAAGCCTCTTTGGATATTTATTCACAGGACTGAAGCTTTGAAATATGCCTTAGTGAGCATTTCAATGTGTTAACATCCTTTAAAAAATCCTTTAATCGGCTGAGCCCTGGTGGTGTAGTGTTTGTGTACGGGACTGCGGCCCACCAGGTTGATGGTTCAATTCCAGCAGCAGCTCTCCAGGAGCAAGGCTGGGCTTCCTACTCTCACCAGGGCAGTGATGCCACACAAAAAAATCCTTTAATCATGAATGTTGTCTGTGACCTTCTGTGTAACCATCACAGTGGATAATGAGAAGCCAGAGAAATCAAGTAGAAAGGTAGAGAAATAGAGAGCATTAATTAAGGCAACTCATGTGTCATCCTCACCATTCCTGGTGGGGCCCATTGCTGCAGCCACTATGCTCTTCCATCTGATTGTGGGTCTTCTGCTCTTTTCTGGATTCTCTAGTTTACCATGCATGGTAGCTTTTTCCAGGGACTGGTTTATCCTGATCATATTTCCAAAATGATTGAGATGAAAACTCGCTGTCCTTGTTTCTAAGCAGTATGTTGGCAGTACTTTTACCAGGACATAGTTGTTTTCCTGGTAGTCCATGGCACTTCCAATATGAGGCAATGGAAAATATGGGTTGGGGACAGTACCCCTTCGTCCTGCAAGTGACATCCTGGCTCTTCAGCACTTTCAGGAGGTCGAGCACAGCAGATTTGTCCAGGGGAACGCATCCTTTGGTTCCTGGTTTGCTTCCATGAACACGGGTGGTGGATCCAAAGAAAATGAAATTCTAGACTACTTTGATCTTTTCTCAGGCTATCATGATGCTGTTAATTGGAGCAGTTGTGAGGATTTTTGTTTTCTTTATGTTTAGTTTCAAAACGTATGGAAGGCTGCATGTCAAGTGTTAGATCTGCCTTAAGAGAGACATCAACACCAAGAGGCACATGTTCCTTAGAATAAGGAAAATATGAGATTCAAGGCAGAATTGATCCTGGGAGAAAACTCAGAAGGCAGCAAGAGAAAAGAAAGAAGGATACATGGCAACAGGACGTGGAGAAAGTTGCTGCTACTTGGTGAGGATTGCAATCAATGTCACAGAACAAAATTTGCATGAATTCTTTAATGGAAAACCAAGTTGCTTTGTAAACTTTCAGCCAAATTGCAGTATAAGCTTTTTTTAAAAGTGACAATGGGGTATATACTTTCTTTGTTATGAGATCCAAGGGTGAAAAACTAGATAATAAATAAGGAAGGCTGAAGAAGAACTGATTCCTTTGCGTGATGGTGTTGGTGAAGAACGTTAAATATGTGATGGACTGTCAGAAGAAAGAATAAATTCTGGGTAGAAAGAAGCATAGGCAGAATCCTCTTTAGCAAACAGACAGTAGTCGTGAACACTAAAGGGCAAACCGAGTTGCTAGCTGCTAATATTCTTTGAGATAAATAATGTAGATAGAGGGATTTAGAAAGGCAGTAGAGAAAGAACCTTTTTGTTGGTCAATTAGAGCAGAATTTAAGGCACCGATGGCTTCTTTGTGTGTGCCACTCGTCATCTCTCCTTGTGAAATCTCTTCACCAAGTCTTCCTTCCTAGTCTGCACGAGTCTGAGGGGGCCATGGAAACCACTCCCCTCATGAGGGACCCTACTGGTTTTTAAAATACCAGTAAAATAAACCAGCATCACAGAAACACAACAAGCTTTTGACAACAGTACAACAAGCTGCAGATAGGTGGGTTTTCCCTATTGAAAATTGGGTGTCAGGCTGAGCCCCGGTGGCGTAGTGGTTGTGCGCGGGACTGTGGCCCACTGGGATGGAGGTTCAATTCCGGCTCCCAGGAGCAAAGGCTGGGCCTCCTACTTCCACCACTCGAGGGCAGTGATGCCTTAAAAAAAAAAGAAAGAAAATTGGGTGTCACAAGGGCTCAAGAAGAAAAAATTTGGAAATGAAGATGGCAACATGTATACAAATATGCTTGATACAAATGATGTATTGAATGCTATAGGAGCTGTAAGAGCCTCCAATAAAATGATTAAAATAAAGAAAAGAATAGAAAATTGGATGTTACAAGGACTCATGATATGGAATTACTCTCTTAATTAACAGAGGAACAAGATATTCAGAAATGTGGCAACAAAGACAAGCAATAGTATAGGATATGTGTCTAGTCTATGATGGTATGGATTCCTTAACTCGATGACTTACTTTGAAGCAGCAATTTCTGCAGCAGTATTACCAAAGTAATTGAGGATGAGGGTATTTCTAAATAAAAAAAAACAACTTTGAAGTCCGTGAGCATGCTGGTGACTTCACTTTTCCTGAATACCGACTGGGGCCAGAGGTCTCATGCCTAAGGGAAGGCATTAGCTAACTTAAAATAAACCAGCCACTCAACAAACACCAAAACATGGCAAGCCAAGCAAGATGTGTAAGAAGGGAAGAGTTTACAACATAGTAGCTCTAACAGCACATTCCCCTGCTTTTTTAAGAGCCTGCTTTTGTTTGTTTGTTTCTTTTCTCTCTCTCTTTTTTTTTGCACTCAATCCTGGAAATTAGGGAGTAGGTCCTGGCAGAGATCCAGGAACCAGGATGGTTTGGGAACCCATGTACTGGTTTAAGAGGGAACATACTACACAGATGAGGGTCAAACTTGGAGACCATGGCTTGCTCTACATGATGAAGATGGAAAGCAAAATTATGAGAAGTTGACGTGTGATTTGAATCTGTTGAGACAGCAAACAACTGGGTCACAAAGTATCATGTGGGTGGAGTCATTTCTTCGAGAATGCATCTTCATTTTGTACTTTGCAATTCAAAATAAAGCAAAAAAAAAAGTTTTATCAAAGTCCTGCTGAAGAGAGAGGTCCAGTATGTGTGGATGTTCTCCTGTACCCATCTGCATCTTTTTGGCATGTGCTTGTCTTCCCCTTCAGCTAATATCATGTCTAACTGTCAGGGAAACTGTTCTTTGCATGTTTGTGAGATTCTCAAATCCCACATGGTATCAGTCATTATTTTATTCCAAAGTACACATCAGATGTGTAAACACTCATAATACAAATTGTTAAAAAAAAATTTTTTACGCATCACTGCCCTCTGGTGGTGGGAGTAGGAGGCCCAGGCTTTGCTCCTGTGAACTGGAATTGAACCTCCATCCTAGTGGACTGCAGTCCCATGCACAAACAACCACTATGCCACCGGGGCTCAGCCCATTCATAATACAAATTTAAGAATAGAAATATCATATGTCTGCTTTTGTGAAGATCTCTAAGGTTAAATATAATCCATTAGACCCAGAAACGAGCAATTTAAGACTACCATATACTTGCTATTTTCATACTTTCTTGGCTTTATTTTGACATGTCTTAGACCTGAAGACATAGTTTTGCCTTGGTGAGTAAACATTATTGAAATAATTGCCTCACATATGAGCTTCGCTGCTCTCTTAAGCAGTGTTCAGTTACTTGAGATTTTATCCTGTATAAGTGAATTCCCCATATATTTTAGTCTAAAAATCTTTCCTATATATTTTCCATTTATCAATAATATTTTAAATTCCATACCGTTGTTTACATATTCTTACTATGTTTGAATTACCAATTGCCTCACATAGATAATTTGAAATATTTCTCAAAGACTGATAAGGCTGCCTCTAGAGTGGACCAAGGATATATATAAAATTTAGATAGTCAAATGAGTTTGGGGCTCGAACTTAATTGTTAGTCCTGATCTAAGTAAAAATAATTATTTAACATGACTCTGCTAGGTACTTGCCTTCATGAAGGGATCCCTGAAGATATGGGTGCTATAGCAAAATGTGGTGAAGAAATCAGATGTCTCTTGGCCATCAGGAAGAGTAGCATCTGAGGTCTTAAAATCAGCCACCTAAGTGAGGTGTCAGCTAAGACCACACAGAAAGAGTGATGACTCCAGGATTGTAAATAATAAAATGCAAGATAAGAGGAGGGACTTTATTAGAGCTTCAATTCTGAGCACCCTGTTTGCAGAAAACTATGGATGAGAGTGAGACCTCAAATTCATTTGCAGAGTTCCCATGTGAAGGAAGCCTCCACTGTGTTCCCTCAGAGCATTGACCCTGGACTTGAATCATCTTGCCATACTTCTGTGTTGAGCACATTTGTACACTTGTTGCCAGCAGCATTCTCAAAATATCTGCTTTCCACTTGAGCTCTTGATATCAGATCCTCATTTTTCCCCTCTCAACCCACTCCCCACTCCCTCATGAACCCTTGATAATTTATGAATTATTATTATTTTGTCATATCTTACACTGGCTGGCATCTCCCTTCAGCCACTTTTCTGTTGTCCATCCCCAGGGAGGGGGTTATATGTAGATCCTTGTAATCAGCTCCCTCTTTCTAACCCACCTTCCCTCCACCCTCCTGGTATCACCACTTTCACCACTGGTCTTGAAGGAATCATCTGTCCTGGATTCCCCGTGTTTCCATTTCCTATCTATACCAGCATACATCCTCTGATCTAGCCGGTTTAGTGATCATGATAGTTGGGGGAAGAGGAGTGTTGAAGAACTAGAGGAATGTTGTATGTTCCATCATTGTTGCATTACACCTGACTGGCTCATCTCCTCCCCGTGACCCTTCTGTAAGGGGATGTCCAGTTGCCTACTGAAGGGCTTTGGGTCCCCAATCTGTACTCCTCCCATTCACAATGATAGGATTTTTTTGTTTCTTGATGCCTGATACCTGATCTCTTCGACACCTTGTGATCGTACAGGCTGGTGTGCTGCTTCCATGTGGGCTTTGTTGCTTCTGAGCTAGATGATTGCTTGTTTACCTTCATGCCTGAGCTCTTAGAGCTCAGAGGCTATGTCTTTTGATACCCGGCACCATCAACTTTCTTAACCACATTTGCTTGTGCACGTATTTGCTTTTGACTCATTTTCAATTTGTTATTATTTCTAATATTGTCTGTTTTCTTTTAGATTGAAGCTTCTCTGTTTTTGTTGTTGTTGTTCTTGTGTTTTTGGTATGGCTTTCTTTATATGAAATCCAGGATAGGCAAATCTAGAGAGACAATTTCTAGATGAATAGTTCCTTAGGGCTATGCCAGGAGTGCTTGAAGGGTAATGGGGAGTTATTGATAATAGGTATAAGAATGAAGAAAATATTCTAAAACTGTTTGTGGTGATTATGCAACTTTACACAATATATTTAAACTAGTGTATTGTATAGTTCATGTGCTACATGTCAATAAGACTGCTTGAAAACATAAGCTAGAGCTTTGAGGACTTCCCAGAGCAGGGTGCTGATGGTGTCCTGGTTCCCATCGTAACTTAAAGGGAAACTTTCACAATGTCCGGAGCCCTCGACATGCTGCAGCTCCAGGAGGAGGAGATCCTTAGATTTCTGGCTACAGGAACTCATTTTAGGTGGCACCAACCTTGATTTCCAAATGGAACAGTACATCTTCAAAAGGAAGAGTAATGGCATCTACACCATAAACCTGAAGAGGACCTGGAGAAGCTTCTGTTGGCTGCTTTCCCCATTGTTGCCAGGGAAAATCCTGCTGAGGTCAGTGCCATCCCTTCCAGGAATACCAGCTGTGCTGAAATTTGCTGCAGCCATGGCAGCTCTTCCCATTGGTGGGCGCTTCCCGCCGGGAACCCTCACTCACCAGATCCCGGCTTCTAGTGGTGACCGACCCCAGGCTGACCACCAGCCCCTCACAGAGGCCTCTCATGTTAACTTGCTCCCCCCCACCCCCCATGCTCTGTTGACAGATTTTCCACTGCGCTACGTGGACATTGCCATCCCACGTCACAAGAAGGGAGCTCATTCGGTGGGCCTGATGTGAAGGAAGCTGGCACGGGAAATTTTGAACATGCGGGACACCATCTGCAGGGAACACCTGTGGGAGGCCATGCCTGGTCTCTCCTTCTGCAGAGGAGATTGAAAAAGAAGTGCAGACCGCTGCAGAAAAGGCTGTGACCAAGGAAGAGTTTCAGGGTGAACAGACTGCTCCTGCTTACTGCTCCTGTTTACTGCGGCTCAGCCTGAGGTGGCAGACTGGTCTGAAGGCATGCAGGTGTCAATCCAGCAGCTCCCCACTGAAGACGGGAGTGCTCAGGCTGCCACGGAGTGGGAAGGAACAACCACTGAGTGCTCTTAAGCTGTTCTTCCAAGGAAATAAGGCTGATGGAAAATAAAGGCAAATGAGGCGGATGGGGAAAAAAAAAACAAGCTAGAACAAACAAAAACATAAACTATTAGAAACATGTATGTCATTAGAACGTATTTGAAAAACCGTGTGAACTTAGAGAAGTGTGTGAACAATATAAACAACCTTGAAGCTAACGTGTGCTCAGCATGCTGTGATAAAAGAAAAAACATCACAGTTCATCTTTGTGAACTAGCCTTGAGACATAAATCTAAACAATCTCCTTAATCTCTAACCTCAAGGGAAAGATGTAACAGTCAACCTCAACCGTGGATGGATGATTTAACATATTCATCTTTGATATCACACTGGCCCTTATTGTGTGAAGCCAAGGTGAGAATTTCCCACATAAATCTTGAATTTCTGTTCCCTCGGGAGAAACGGCAGAGATGGAACTTTCTAGAGTCTGACTCTCTGAACATTGAGTCACTGAACTGAGACTTTGCCCACTGTTACTGCAGATCCGAGATCACACCCACAAAAGACCTTCACTGATTGTGAACCGTTGAGCCAAGCTGTCTTGCTCTGAGCCCATGTGAAAGATAAAAGCTTGAAGGGGAGCTGTATCAGCCATGAGGAGCCCGTGTGGCATAGGGGTTATGAGTTGTGCTACTCTCCACGTGGCCAGCAGTTTGAGACCACCAGCAACCTCAGGGAGAAAGACAGAGCTTCGTACTCCTGCAATCTTAGAAGCCCACAGGGGCAAATCTACCATGTTCCACAGGGTGATTATCAGTCATCATCCACGTTATGGTAGTAATTAATGTTAAACCACCGATAGCGTTGTAATAGCTAATTCTGATACTCCAGTTCACAGTGAAAGTTGTCAGCTCTCATATTTGAATGTCTGTCCGTGACAACCTTGCAGTAAATAAAATAGCTC
>PVJH01043555.1:0-13537 GCA_004026705.1 Nesogale talazaci | reverse complement strand
CCCCCCCACCACCCACACACACTCAAACCCCAGGAGGAGGGGATTGCAGCCAAGGGGAGCAGCCCCGCGTGTACGTGAAACTGCTGATCGCAGGGTAAGCCACCTCCCTATTCACAATAAAAAGTCCTAAGGCATTTACACCTCATTTGAAATTCACCAGCCCCCACTGCATCCTCCGGGCCAGGCGGTGGCAGCCGAGTTTGGGCAAACTCCAGGAAGCCTCTGCTGACCTCTGGCCTGTGGCACCAAGCTGGCTGGAGAGTGGGGGGAGCGGGAGAGGGGGAGGAGAGAAGAGCCAGGAGGGGCTGGTGGGTCTTTCGGGGAGGAGCCTTCTGGTTAAAGGGCAGCCGCCAGGCACATCCGTCCTCAGGGGCAGTGAGCGCCTTGGGACTGACCTCTCCTTGCTGCCTTTGAAGGAAGTGCTTCCTCACCCATTCTAAGTTAATAGGGGCTCAAAGGTCTATGTTGCTTCTTTTGGAGGGGCCAGGGAAGAGCCTCTGATGGTGATAATTACAACTCTACAACTGTTTCGGCACCCTCTGCCTCTGCCCCCCAAACCCGTTCTCCTAAGTGAAAATTCCAAACAGACTCCTAGAGACCCAGGCGCACAGGGCAGTACCTCTTTGTGGGAGTAGGAAGCCGGGTCTGTCCTTCTCCTGCGGAGGGAGGGGGTGGTGGGATGAGTGGCTGCCCCTGCCCCTGGTGACCAGCCCAACGGCCACCTGGACACCTGCAGGCTCCTCACCTGCTCACCCGTCAGGGGCAAGTCCGGAGACCGAGGAGGTCCAAAGGCTTTATTGCACTTTAGGTTGTTTGTTGTTTTCCGGACCCCACCCCAAATAGTCCTTGGACAAAGGAGGGAAGATGGAAGTTGTCCAAGATTTCTCTGCATCCTCATGCAAGAGATCCAAGGATGGGCTGCCCTGGACAAACCAGCCCAGACCCACTGCCCCAGAGGCCACCCTGGGAGTCCCGCCCTATGGCTGCGACAGGAATAGGGCACCAGTCTCTCTCGCTCAGAGCTGTGGGAGGTTTTGAACTGCCCACCGTGAGGACAGCAGTCCAGCACAGACATCTGCTGCTCAGGACCTCTTTGCAGTGTCAAAAAGCAAGGATGTCACCTTGAGAACTAACTACGGTGCCTCTGAGCCGAAACACGGCACTTTCAATCCCCGTCTGTGCTCATGAAAGTTGGGTGCCGAATATTTGGAAA
Organism: Nesogale talazaci; assembly: GCA_004026705.1. Taxonomy (NCBI): domain Eukaryota; kingdom Metazoa; phylum Chordata; class Mammalia; order Afrosoricida; family Tenrecidae; genus Nesogale; species Nesogale talazaci. The sequence continues at coordinate 12,324 of PVJH01043555.1, read as the reverse complement.
ACTAGAGGAGAAGGAGGGGGGGGGGAGAGAATGATGCATTTGGAGGACAGCACTGTTGAGAACTATTGAAAGTACCTCGGATGCCTAGAGAACAGTACAGCCAGCGCACTCCTTAGAGGCAAAGATGGAGAGACGTCATCTCACATCCTCTGGGCGTGTTGTCAGGAGAAACCGGTCCTTGCAGGCGACATCATCAGTCTATTCTGTGAAGCAGAGGGGCATCTCAGCTAAAGAGGGGAAGACCCTGGAGGAGGGGCACAGACACGTGGCTGTCGGGCGGCGGCTTCAGGCGTAGGGAGCGCCAAGAGACTGACGCCGCGGGTGTGTCCAGGCCACTCTGAGTTGATGCTGACGCCAACAGAGGACCCACGGGTCCAGCCATGGGCAGCAGCACCCTCTGGGACTCCCCAGTTTAAACGTGCATTTTCTCTGAGCACCCGGCAGGCCGTCGTCCTAGTCCAGCGTTGGCAGCGCTCCGTAGCTGGGGTCCCTTGTGTGCCAGGGAAGAGTCCCCTTCCCTAGAGAGGGGAAGAAGGAGGGTCCTTCCTCCAGATCCCACAGATCTCACATCACAGCACCAGGGCCGGAGGCTGCCGGGCAGGCAGGAAGCCAAAAGGAATTGTTCAGACCAGCTCCCTCCCCAGATTGCATGAGACCTGATGGTTGCTGCAGATGGAACAGTGGAGATCATCCACAGAGAAACTAGGGACTCTGTGTGTGTGTGTGTGTGTGTGTGTGTGCATGCGTGCACGTGGAGTGGAGACCCCAAACCCATCTGTAGACAGCTGGACCTCCCCTCACAGAAAGGTACAAGGGAGGGACGAATCAGCCAGCGTGTGCCAAGAGCAACGCGTGATCAATAATTACTTAACACTCTTAGACATCTTCGAATGTTCAGTTTATTCACTGCAAACACACCTCGAACAATCCAAATGATTCTTAACATCAACCACATAGCAGACTATGAGAACGGGAGCAGGAGGAAAGCCCAGTAACGGCACTCTTCACACAAAGTAGTCTAGTGTCATAGTCCCAAGAAGCATTGCCTTCATTGGTGTACCACACAGATGAAGTTGGAGAGAGCCGGAACTGTCGAAATTCCTGGCTCCGCGCTCTCTAAAAAGGCCAGTTCTAGCCTGTGTTTATATAAAAAAACTGGGTTGATTCTTTGACATCATTGGAACTTCAGAGGCCTCCCGCCAGCCAGTCCTTATCAGGGTTCCCCACATTTTTGTGGTTGTCTCTCCTGACCATCTGCTGGTTCTGGCTTCCCGCTGATTTGGAGTAGGTTAAAGTGTCACTTTTCTTCTTCTTCTAAAAAAAAAAAAAAAGAAGAAGAAGAAGACGTTTCTGAGCATCGAAGAACAAGAATCACATCATTACGAATGAGGGGGAGAGCAGGGTGGGGACCTAAGGCCCACTGGTGGGTAATTGGTCACCCCTTTACAGGGGAGTCACGGGGAGGAAACAGACCAGTCAAGGTGCAGCCAGGCAGTGATGATGCATACAAGTTTCCTCTAGTCCCTGAAGCCTTCCCCCCCCCCCCCAACCATCATGGTCCCAACTCTTCCTTACAAGTCCAGATGGGCTGGAGAAGGTACACTAGTAGAGAGGGGAGCTGGAGACATGGGGAAACCAGGATGGGTGAACCCCTTCGGGCCAGTGGTGAGATCTGAGCTGCTGGATGGGTAGAGAGAAGGTGGGATAGAGAGACGGAACCAGCTGCAAGGCTATACACATAAGCTCCTGTTGGAAGGACGGGCATCAAAGGAGTGGGTTGGGGGAGAGGTCGAGCAGTGTAAGATGTGACAGAACAATAACAATTTATAAAGTATTGAGGGTTGGTGGGAAGGAGAGAGCAGGGGAAGAGGGGAAAGGATGGAAAAGCTGAATCAAGGGCTCAAGGGAAAAGGCGGATGTTTGGAGAATGATGACAGCAACGAACATGTGAAGGTACTTGGCACAGTTTATTTATGTATTGTGAGCAATGATGAACGAGCCCCCAATAAAACGATTTTTAATTTAAAAAATGAAGCTTCTGATGCTGCTTTCTATAATGTGGCTCAATCGTCTTGCAAGGAAGTTCTGTGATGTGCTCACCAGCGTACAGCGCAGCGTAGCGTCAACAAAGCACCCCATTCCTCTAGTAGCTCTTTAATGCCTCCTCCCTCAACTATCATGATCCCCGTCAACCTGACAGACCCGCCTAGAGGCTAGATTGCAGCTTGTACCCTGGTACAGATAAGAGCTCTTGGCGCATGGAATTCAGGACAGATAACAACCCTCCCCCCATCCCCCAAACAGCAATGGTAGTGTGGCTACCTACCACGAGAGTAGGGGAAGGTGAGGGGAAAAGGGGGAGAAAAGATTGACAGATAAGCCCCCTCCAGGGGAGTGAACAACAGAACAATGTGGGTGAAGGGAAACAGCAGACGTGTGAAACAAATAACAACTTATAATTTTTCAACGATTTATCAGTGTGTGAGGGGGTTGCTGGAAAGAGGAGCATTGGCTCAACTAGAAAGAAAATGTTTTGAAAAGGATGAGGGCAACATATGTATGACCGTGCTCCCCCCCATGGGTGATGATAAGAACTGTAAGACCCCCCCCCAATAAAAATGATTTACAAAAACAGCAACGAATAGAAACAATGAAAGACACAAGGAGAGCCCAGCCTTTGGGGGAGTTCCTTGGACTTACTTTTGTGGACCTGTCAGACTCAGTAAAAAACGGGCCAGTCACCCTTTCATTTTGGAACTGTGTCTTGTAGCATAAGAAATGGACCTTGTCCTGCATGCTTGCTCTTCTTGAAGTCACCAGACGGCTGGACCCTGTAGCCATGCTCCCTAGCCCTAAAAAATAGTACCATGAATTCTGCTTTCTGCTTCTGTGCACGCTTGCTTAAGTCTTAGACAAAGGATAAATAGCTTTTTTTTTTTTTTTTTGCCTTGACAGATGGACTGAGATGTGGACTCGGGGCTGCAATCAAAGAAGCGCTTTTAGAGTCTCGGAGCCCAGGGTTGGGTTAGCTGAAACAAGACTCTGCTAAATTACTTTTTTTTTGGGGGGGGGTGGCGGATCACTGCTCTCTGGTGGTGGGAGTAGGAGGCCCAGCCCCACTGCTGGAATTGAACCTCCATCCCAGTGGGCCGCAGTCCCGCGCACAACCACTACGCCACCGGGGCTCAGCCCTAAATTACCTTTTTAAAAGGATAAGGAAGTAGATGTCACACCTACAAAGTCACAGTTGGACATAAAATGCAAAAACCAAACTAGGGACAGAGCCGAGGTCCCTCGATGAGACACACCCCTGACAGAAGACAGGGTGAAGCTGGGGGACCTTCTCACCCCAGGAGCAGTTGGGGCACCTCAAAAACCCTCCTCTAGAACAGCGGTCTCTCAACCTGTGGGTCCCGCCTCTTTGGAGGACAAAGGACCTTTTCACAGCGGTCACCGAAGACTAACGGAAAACACAGTCCATCCACGTGCAGATACATACGCCCACCTACGAGTATCCCGTGCGAAGACTGTGACCCCTGCGACACCATGCTTCAAGACAACATCTTGTGGATTTGTCATTAGAGATAAATATTTCTCTTTTTTTAGAAATAAATATTTCATAATGTAGAATGGCATCTTGCTTTGTGATGAATCATGGCACTTTCATGACGTTCCATTTGTAACCAGGAAAACACATCCCGCTGACCAGAGAACCCCTGTTACAGAGTTCTTCATACAATTGGCATGGAGTAGAATAGCAGGTTTGCAGGTAGAAGGGGGGAAGAGAGAGAGAGAGAGAGAGAGAGAGAGAGAGAGAGAGAGAGAGAGAAAAGAACCCGAGTCATGAACAATTTGAAGCACATGTGCTCAAGATGGTAATTTCTTCCTTGAAATGCCTTTACAGCACATTTTATGCAGAGCTCCCTGCACCTCCCATCCAGTGGCCTAGATTTAAAGGGAGCAGCCCACCAGGGTGATGAGAGAGAATGCTGAGAGACAAGGTCCATGACTGTGGTACCAAACCTGGAGGGAAGCTGAGCACCGCAAAAAAGCCTTCTTCCTAAGGGAGAGCCCCTCAGTGTTTCAGGCAAGGACACACACACACACACACACACACACACTATCATCATCACCTCCACCACTACCGGTCCTGGAACAGCCTTCGGCACATGCTAAAAAACAGCGCAAGGGGAGCCCGCGGTCTCTGCAGATCGCAGGGGCCACAAACCCACACCCCTGGTGGCATCGTGGGTGAGCGAGTGCTGGAACCACCCACGGCTATTCCCCAGAAGAGAGATGGACGTCCCGCTCCCACGAAGAGGCCCACAGACACCAGCGGCTCAGCAGGGACAGGGCAGCACCCACCCCACGCACCGGACGCTGGAGACAGGCGGGAGGAAGCAGACTGCCTCTGTGTCCTGATGGCCCTCTAGTCCCTGGAGCTGCGGCCCAGGATGGGAGCTTGGGACCATCGCTGGGTCAGAAGGGAAACAGAGTTCAGTCCCCGCCACCCGCCCTCAGCTTCTTCCCTGCTGGGCTGCTGCCTGTCCTTCCCATCCCCCGCTTGGAGCAGAGATCACTGCAGCCACATCCCTTACATGTGCAAGGCTGGCTTTGCCCACCACACCCACCCCCCTTCCCTTCCCAGAAGCGCCAGGGCACCTGGGCGTCACGGTGGGCACCCACCAGGATGTGGGGGACTGACCAGGTCCAGAGCCCAGAAGGCATCCTGATGCCAAAGTGTCTGATCCAGCAGGGCATCCTCACCAACTGAGAGGACAGAAGGACCGACGGCGGGACAACAGGGAGAAGACCCTCCAGGCCTCACACCTTCTATGCTATTGAGCTGCATGTCCTCCTCCCCCTACTACCCCACCTACCACCGCCACTCAGAAGAGCAGTCAGGGCGGCTGACGGAGACAACCCTGAACCCCCAGACCAATGGGGAGGAGCTGGCCGGGGGCACCTGGAGACTTTCACCAGCCTGGCTATGTGTGTCCATGTGGGCTCTGCTGTCCCTTCAGGCCTCCAGCCGCGCCATGGGGGGCACCCTTCTGACCTCCAGTGACTAAATTGCCACCCTGCCATGCCCGCCCACTGATGCAGGCCACACCTGCCCCAGGAAGGTCTGCATCGGGCTAAGGCGGGCCCCACCCTGACCCATGATTTGATGGGATGGGGCTGCGGTTCCATGACCGACGTGATGTCAAGAAGATGCTGGGCTAGGTGGCCCTGGACTTGGAGCGGGAGAGGGTCACGCTGGGGAGCAGCCACGAGCTGCCCGGCGGGTGGCCAGGTCATCACCACCATGGCAATAGTGAAGGACTCTTCTAGCCTGCCCTCCTGGGGAGGAGGAGGATCCCAGCCGATCCCTCACAAACCTCTTCCCACAGACACGGAGTCCTGTACCTTCAACTCCATCAGGAAGCATGACGTGGACATGGGGAGAACCTGCAGCCCAACACAGCACTGACCCGTGTGACCACCATGCACCTGGCTCTGCAGGGTGGGAGGAGACCTGAAGACTGAGCTCACCATGCCCCCAGGACGGACCGCGAGTCCTCCGTCTTGGCCTCGCCGCCACCTTCCAGCAGCTGTGGACCAGCAGGCGGACCCGTGAGCTCCATGACAGCCCTGGTCAGCCGCTGCGTGCCCGCCTAGCCTGGGGAAGAATGATCCTGAAGCCCTCTCTGGTGGACTGGCCACTGATCTTGACCTGGTAGTCACATTAACTCCCCCTGGTCCCTGTCCAAGGCCCTCTGCGTCCTTCGATCTCACGCTGGCACTGGCCACTGTGGGGCAGTCTGTGCAAGGCACTACAGGACCCCCGCGGAGGCCGGCAGGAGCCCGGGAACCGCCCCTCCTTGCAGAGTGAGCCCTGAGGGAGCTAAGAGATTCAAGCCTGGGCCCCAGGGGGCACGGGGCTGTGACACGCCTGGAGTTGGGAGACGGTTTGCATTTAAAGTCGTACCTCTCTCGTCTGTTCACTTAGGGTCGGGGCTTCTGCTACGGACTTTTCAAGTCTTGAGATCACGCCTCACATTTTGGTGGTCGACGGTCACGTGGGAATCACGGGCTCCGTGGCACAGCTGCGTGGGGAGGCATGAAAGCAAGCACTGCAGAGAACAAAGGGCCAGAGGGAAAGGGAAGGAGGGAGAGAGAGGGAGAGAGGGAAATGCGCGCTTTTCAGGAATGACCCCAGAAAACTCACTATTGCCAGCGAAAATCTTCCTCCCACGTCCTTGGACATGTTTTATCAGAAGAGAGTGGTCCCTGGAGAAGGATGTGTGCTCGGTGAAGTGGAGGGGCGGGAGTGGGGGTGGAGAGGACGGCCCTCACCAGGGACACTGACAGGGTGGCTGCAGCTGTGCCGCAGCGGGCTCAGGTGTGAGGATGGTGGAGACCCACAGAGAAGGCGGCTGGAGGAGGGAGGGCTCTTGCGGGGTGGGGTGGGGGAGGGAACTGTAGGATTGCCTGGGGGAGCCGGGACTACACAGAGGACAGGGGAGAAGAACGTGTGCCCTGGTGAGCTGGTGTGGTGGTTGTGAACCAGGTGCTGTGCAAGGCAGTGGTGAGTGGCAGTGGTGATGTTCTTGGTGTTGTGCGCAGCAGTGGTGTGGGTGCGTGGCATGTTGGTGCGTGGTGTGCTGGTGCATGGCATGTAGATGGTTGGTGCTTGGCACATTGGTGCATGGCGTGTGGGTCTATAGCGTGTTGGTGCGTGGTGTGTTGGTGCGTGACATGCTGGCGTGTGGCGCGTGGGTCTATAGCGTGTTGGTGCGTGGCATGCTGGTGCGTGGCGCATGTTGGTGCGTGGCGTGTGGGAGTGGGGCACATGGGTGTGTGGCGTGTGGGTGCATGGAGTGTTGAGCATGCTGGTGCATGACGCATGGGTCTGTAGTGTGTTGATGTGTGGTGCGTGGGTCCGTGGCGTGTCGGTGCGTGTCATGTCGGTGAGTGGCATGTCAATGTGTGGCGTGTGAGTCAGTGGCGTGTTGATGTGTGGTGTGTGGGGTTCATAGCGTGTTGACATGTGGTGTGTAGGGTGCGTGGCATGTGGGTCCGTGGTGTGTGTGTGCGTGGCGTGTTGGTGCACGGCTTATGGGTCCACGGCGTGTGGGTGCGTGGCAGCGGTGGCGATGAGCTCACTGGTGGCGTGCAGCAGTGGCGAGTGCAATCTCCTGAGGGTGGCCGTCCTGGGCTGGGAGTTGGTGGTGCTGTGTGTGGTGGCAGCCATGGTGATGGCGGTGGTGCCATGCTCAGAGACCAGGTGGTGAGTGAGGTCCTGCGCATGGTGCCAATGGCAGCGGTGACACGTGGGCGCACGTGTGGTTCCTGTCCGCCGATCTGTCTCCCTGCACTCTCCTAGTCTGGCTGAGTCTCTAGGAACTCCTGGGCTCCGCCCTCAGCTCCTCCCAGCTCCTGCCCGGGCCACCTTGCCCACTCCCTCTCTCTCCTCCCCTCCCCGCTCCTGCAGTGCCAGTGTGTGACCCCTGTCTGCTGTTCTGACGTGGGGTCCCCCTCGACCAGCGGCATGGGGTGGCCGGCCTGCCTAGAGCGCGCCTCTCAGATGTTAACAGTGTCTGGTCTGTAAAACCAGTCCTGGGAGGGAGCCCTCCACCTCTCTGAGCAGCAATCCAGAGCATTCCGCAGGGCTCTAACCATCATCGGGGTCGAGTCTGAGCAGAGGGTCCCTAGGACAGACCCCAGCCTGTACTCCTGTCAGGAGGGGTCCCCGGCTGTCAGCTGTCACAGCTCTTCCTGGGCACTGCCACCTGCACGCTTTCCCGTTCCTTCCGTTCCCCGGGTTGCGTCAAGCCCTTTCACGCACACTAGGCCACTAACGATGGGGGACGGGTTTGGGGCTAAGCACCCTTAGGCGCCTGCCTACTCTGAGTTGGATGTTGTGTGTTGGCACACACACATGTGGGCGTATACACGTGTGCACGTGTGCAGTGCATGTCCATGGGGCGGCACTCAGGGGTGAGCACACGTGTGTATTACGGCACGGTGTGTGTGTTGGTGTGCGTGGCATGACGTGGTAGTGGGCCCGTGGCCCTGGGGCTCAGGAGTGCACGGCGGTGGTGTGGAGGAGCCGGGGGTGTGTGGCGTGGCGGGCTGAGCAGGGCGCGGTGTGCAGTCTTCCCATGGCTGCTGGGAGCAGGCCCCTGGGCAGCGTGGGGGCAGCGGTGGTGAGCGGGGAGGTGCATGGCCGTGGCCATGGTGTCCAGAGTCTTGTGCGCTTGGTGGTGCGTTCACACCGTGGCGGTGCACGGGGCAGTGGTGGTGACAAGGCGTCCCGCTGGGTCTGGCAATTGCCCTGGGCAGCGGGGTGGGGGTGGTGGAGGTGCACAGGGTGGTGGAGAGGCCTGTGTGCTCGGCAGTGGTGAGCAAGGCCTGTGCACGGTGGCCGTGGTGTGCAGGGGCACGTGTGCCGGTCCTGACGTGTGACCTGCACTCTCCTAGCGGGCTCTGTGCCCCATGGAGGCCCTCAGCTCCGCCAGCTGCTGCCGGGCCACTCCGCGGTCTCCACCTGCTCATGCCTTAGCGCCAACCACCGATCCCCTCTTTCGCCCCCCCTCCGACTCCCACAGTGCCTATGTGTGGCTGGTGTTTGCTGCTCTGACGTGACGTGGGGTCTGCCTGGGGCGCGGCTCTCAGATGCCAAAGCAGCCCTGGGAGGGAGGGAGCTGCTACCCAGGTCGTCAACTCGGGCCGGCACTCCAGGACCTCCCGCAGGGCTCTAACCGGCCTTTGTGGTAGGGTCTGCTCCTAGGGCCCCTAGGACAGACTCCGAGCCTGCGCCCCCTTTCTCACACACACGAGTCCATGGACCGCTCTTTCGGTGCTTGCCTGCTCAGAGGAGGACGCTGCGTGTCTGTGTAGGAGCCTGCACATGCGTGTACGTACGAACACGTGTGTGCACGCACGCAGTGAGCATACGTGCGTCTGCCTGCTGGGGGCGCCCCTGCGTCCTCGTACGCACATGCATGGCCCACCCGCGTGGTGGTTGTGGCCCGTGGCAGCGCCTCTGTGGTGAGCAGGGTGATGGGAGCCTGCTCCCCTGCAAGGCGGCAGCCTCAGCTCAGCAAGGCGCGGCGTGGGAGGTGGGCGCAGTGTTCTTGTGGGGGGTGGGCACGTCTTGGTCTTGGTCGTGGCCGTGGGCCCCGTGGCCCATGCCCGTGGCGGTCGGCGGTGTGGCCAGACGGGTGCAGTGAGACGTGGCAGCGGCGGGCTCGGTCTTGTGCGGCCGGCGAGCTCGGAGTTTTGAGGCGGCAGCCGGCGGTGCGCAGGCGAGCCCGGACCCTGCTGGGCGGTTTGTAATGTGAGTGGCCCGGCGGCGGCTGCAAGCTGGGTGGACTCCAGGAGCCCTCTCCGTCTCTGGGGTCCCTGCCTCAGCAGAGGGGGCCGTCTCGCCTCACAGAAAACCTCACGGGCCCCGGAGGTACCTTGTCCCACCCAGGAGGACAAGCGAACATCGAGTCAAGGAGGCTGCAGAAGACGCGGATGCCGGCTGAGACGCCTGAGTCTAGTTCAGAGCGAAAGCTCCTTAGAGACCAGGCTGGTGGGGCGTCATCTCACAGGCTTGGGGTGTGGTTGGAGAGACCGGTGTGTGGTCACATGAAGAGGTGGCAAACAGGAAGAAGTCCCTCCACGGGCTGAGTGGACACAGTGGCTGTGGCCACGGCCCAGGGCATGGGCAGGATTGAGGGGCTGCCCGGGCCAGGCACAGGCTCTGTGGTGAGGAAAGGGGGTCGCTAGGGGACCCACTTGGTGGCTCGGAACAAGCTCAGCCTCTGCCTCAGATGGACGGACAGCGTGACTACAACCCAGGGCCCAGACAGAAGGACAAGTGTGGGGGTGAGAAGGACCAGGGATGGTCCTTCTGTCTGTCCAACATCTGGCAACCAGGAGCTGGCCCCAGTGGAATCCAGGAGGTGTTGCTGTCTGGTCTGTGCTGAGCTGCGACGGGAAACAGGACATAGGCTCCGAGGAGGCTGCGGCAGGCTGAAGGGCCTTGAGTTCAGCCTAAAAATAGGTATGTCTTTCATCATTTGACGGACATGTCATTTGCGTGTCATGCAGCCCCGTGGTTTAAGGCTCTTGAAAGAGTTGTCCCGTCATCCCCGCAAACCTGTTCTCCTCTCTCTTACGCACATCATGAACTCTCTGCCTCCACTCAGCCTCCTCCCCTCCAGAACCCACGCCATGAGTTGCCCAGGTACCAAATCCATAGCCTGGCCCATGCCGGATTCCAGACAAAGGAAAGCACCCCGGGAAACACGACGAGAAATGTCATGTTGGTTTGGGTGCTGTTTTGAGGGGAGGGTGCAGCGAGGGGGGTCTCTTTGACCTTGGCGCTGTCATTGGTGCCTATCCCTTCTCTTCCTGCTGGTCCTCCACGCTGCCCTGCGTGGCCTCCTGTTCCAGGGCTGGCCCCTCTGGACAGCCTGCGCAGCCACGAGGGAGGAAGCCTCACTGTCCTGCCTCTGAGGAGCCCGTGTCTGTGGCTTCTCCCCCAGGGGCTGCTCTGTTGGTGTCCATGGCACTCTCCTTGGTCTTCCACAGCACCTTCCGTCCGTCCCACACAAGGTTTCGGGGAAACGGAAACGTGGGTGAGAAAGAGGCCAGGACTGTGGCACTGGGCAATGTCTTCCTATCAGGGCCAGGCTCCCTCCCTGGGCTAAGGTGGCAGGGCTGCCCAAGGCGAGTTTTCTTGGGAAAATTGGGAAATCTGGGCCCACCCACCCTGAAGGCCGGGCCATGCCTCTGCGGGCTCATTTGAATCCCCCCAAATCCGAGGACCAAATAGTGTCATCTGGATGTGAACCAAAGTACCCAGAATCCTTCAGGGTGGGAGGGGGGCTTTGGGGGGGGGGAACAGGGCTCTTCCTGCTTGGCAGAGATGGAGAAGTGGAAGCATCACCTTTTTTTTTGTTTTATTTATTTTTAATTAAATTTTTTTTGTTGTTTTATTTTTTAAAATAAGAGGCTTATTTAAATACAAAGACGCAGGGCTTGATGGGGAAGCCTCTAGGATTTCTTTCTTTTTTCCCTTCCTTCTTTCTCTTGTCCCAGTCTCTTATGGAAATACATGAGCCAACATCAAGGTCTTACCGTTTCTAATTCAGGACAGACAGATGCTCCAGGAACAGTCGTAGGAGTAGCGATATCATGAGGGTAGGGGAAAGGGGGCACCCATTTCTGGATATACAGCCCCCCCCAAGTGGACGAATAACAGGTACGTGGGTGAAGGGAGACAACGTACAGTGCAAGATGTGAAATAACGATATTAATATATAATTAATCAAGGATTCGCGGGGGAGGGGGAAGGAGAGGAAAAAAGTTGAAGCTGATACCAGAGGCTCTAGTAGAAAGAAAATGTTTTGGAAATGAGGACATTGTGACATATGTACAAATGCGCTTGACACAATTGGTGTATGGGTGTATAAGAGCTGTCAGAGCCCCCAATAAAATGGCTAAAAATTATTTTACCCTCCCCCACCCCCAGCCACATAAACATGGTGAAGATTCAGGCCCTATACCGACTGCACTTCCCCAGCCCTCAGGAGCCCTGACACTGACCACAGGCCAGTGTCCCCCTTCCCCAGATGTCCAGACCTTGGAGCCCACCCTTGCCTTTCCTTGGGGAAGTCACCTGCCCCCTGCTTACAGACTTCTCTTTCTCGAGGAGGCATTGTTGACCACCAGGCAGTGCGTTGGGTTTTAGAAACAGACACCCACAAACACACACACACACACGTTACAGAACCTGTCCGTGTCTCTTCGGGATCAACGGAAACCAGGCAGCTTCGCCAATCAAACAAGGTGTCCCAGCAGTTTCAATGTCCCCGGGGTTGTGGGCGTGCTGCTGTTCTCGTTTTTTTGTTTTTTTCAAAAGAGATTGAAGTCTGTAATTTTAATTTAATTAATTTATTTTTATCACTATTTTAAAAACTAGGAATGCTCTCTTGATTTCTCTTTGGTTTCTTAAAACAAAGGTCGTGCATTCTATAAATAAAAAGGAGACATATTTTTATTATTTTAAAATTTGTTTTATTGGGGGGCTTATACAATGCTTATCATAATCTGTGCATCCATCCATTGTATGCACAGCACATTTGTACACTTGTCGCCATCATCGTTCTCAAGGCATTTCATTTCTACTGAAACCCTTGGTATTAGCTCCTCCTTTTTCCACTCCCTCCTGGCTCCCCACTCCCTCAGGGGCCCTCGATCATTTATAAATTATTATTTTGTCATAGCTACACTGTCTGATGTCTCCCTTCACCCACTTCCCTGTTGTCCTTACCCCAGGGAGGA
>PVJH01043554.1:0-13534 GCA_004026705.1 Nesogale talazaci | reverse complement strand
CGCAGTCTCTGTGGGAGCAAGATAGGCTATCTGCAACAGAAACGCTTTAAGTCACACAAACTCAAAGGGTCAATTCTATTTTGTTCTGTAGATTCACCATGAGTAAGAATCTTTTACTCAATGGCAATGAGTTTGAACTTTTTGTTTGAGAACACCAACTTGCAGGAAACTTAGAATTTAGAAAAGTTTCCTCATAAAGCCATGGCTAAACTCAACAACTGCTCACCACACCTCCCCCAGACTTAAGTTCTGTCTTGTTTTTCCCAACTGTGTCCACGAGTAAACTTATGAACAAATGCAGCTCTAATCTGGGTCATCACATTCACAGTTCTGAGGCCACAAACAAAAGGGAATCAAAAGAAGGAAACACCTTGGGAAGGACTGAATGAATGTTTATATCGTGAACATTTGTGACTAAGCAGCATCCTCTTCTAACCAGTCTTCCTTTCACTGAGTAAGAAACAAAGGGACTCCTTCTATTAGCAATACAGTGTTTGGGTTCAGCTGTTGACCATAGTTTTAAAAGAAATTGCCTTCTGTATTTTCCTCAGAGGTGTCTTAATTTTCCCCATTAAATTCAAAACCTAAACACACTAAAGTCAGCAGGATCTAATGTCTAATTTACTTATATGTATGATGAAACCTAGTGCCAAGAATCACCCCTGGCCATTGCCCTGCTTCAAATATTCATGAGTCTCCACAGTCGAAAAAGCATTAAAGATGGGAATGATGCCAGCAGCACAGTCTTCCTAGTGACAAGAACCCTTCTCAGATCAAACGAACATGATATTAAAGACTTCAAACTAAACCATCGTTGTAAGAGACGCACAGATGGAATGCCAAAGCCCACCCCCTGTTTCAGTTAGGGAACATCAATGAAGGAAAGGAATAAGTAGATGCACATTCACTGTCTCTTCCAAGTCATTTTATTACAGCTACTTTGCTTTTTCTACTTTCTTACCACTGCAGACAAACACAAGGATGCTTTACACTGAAATTGGAAGGCATTATTAATGCCCTCAAAAGCAAATTGAATGGCCACTAAGAAACTAGTAGCATTTAAGCCAATATGAACCTGCTAATGGAGTCTGAGCTGTGCATATAGAATACTACATAAAGATAGTATAGGGAGAGGAACTAGAAAGCATAAGCATGAAGCAAATCTGTGCAATGATTTAAGCTGCCCCAGTCTGTCGCTCATGCCCCCTTAGACATCTGTTCTCACACCTGTGCTCTGTTGTTCCTTCATCCATTCTGACACCTCAGAAATGTTGCTCAAGCAGCCATTCACATACCGACTTTTTGCAAGCATCAAACTCAGCTATCAACTTGCTTTTTCATATAAGAAATCAAAAATCAACCCCTGGGTTCTGAACGACTTCTGATTGACAGGATCAACAGAAAGTTCTAGGCTAATTATCTTCTAGGAATAGTTCCCAGTGCAAGGAGTTACTACTGACCTACTTTGGGTTTACTGAGATCATTTATCAGGTAAGATAATTAAGGGACTACAGAGCTGTTTCTAAAAACCACCAAGTATTTGAACCATTTGTTGAAATGTTAAATTGGTGTTCCCAGTTTTACCAGAAGCGGCTTTATGACTTTATTGTAAATTATATTTGGAAAGGTATTAGAGCATCTTTGATATATGAATGTATTCATTTTGACTTTTTTTTAAGTCTAGGAGTAAATAGAAACCGTCTTTTAAGCTCCTTTCTCCTTCTTTAAAACCCTTCTCCATAAATAGGCATGCACATCCCATCACACAGGTGTATTGATTATTCATGCAGTCCTGCCTCCATCAAAGAAAGTCCTCAGTTATGGGTGGGGAAGCCCTGGTGATGGGGGCCACTGACCACGTTGATGGAGCTTTCTTTGTTGAATCCTTCATCCTTTCCTCAAATCCAAACACTATTCTGATGAGTCAAATCTGCCTCATGGTGACCCTAGCGGGCAGTTCAGAGCTGCCTCCGCGGGTTTCCAAGATTGTAACCTCTTACAGAGCAGAAGACCTCATCTTTCCCCCATAGAGCATCTGGTGGTTCTGAACTGCTGAGCTCAGGGTAGCAGCTCAGTGAAGAACCTCTAGGCCGCCAGGACTTCACACACCTGCCCTACTTTAGGTAGCTATCTATAACCAAAAAATATTTCGTAGCAATGTGTTTTTCTTGCTGAGAAAAATTGAACCTCCTTCTGATTGCTACCAACTACATGTTCTCCACAGGGAAGGAAAAAGTGAAGGGAAAAAAACCTCGAAATGAAATCATAGAAAATAAGGGAGGGTGTTATATTAGCTTAGAAGCCATCTGTTTTCTTAAAATAAAAGCATTACAATATTATGTGATGAGTATCATGATTTATTAATGCCATCCTGTAATTATGACTTTTTTTTCTCTATTTCACTTGCCTTCTTCCTCTCCTTTTTATTTATTATTTCTTTTCCATGTGACTTGCTTCTTAACTAAAAAACTCATCAATTAGGAAAGCAGGATCAGCTGAACTGCATACAGACTTAAATTTTAACAGAACTTTCTTTTCATTTTAGAAATATCTTAGCACCTTTGAGTTAGCTATACTTAGCCCTTGGAGTAAAATGTAAAATAGTAGTAGTTTCTTAGGTCAGAGGAAGGTAAAATCAGCAATTAAGTTTTCACCTTTTTTCAATATTGTGGATACAGTAATGATATAATTTCTTGGTAATGTTTATGCACATCTTATAATTACTTCATATTGTAGCACTGAGGAGATTTTTTTCTGCATAAACTTGTGATTTTTATCAAAGAGGAAAAAATAAAGAAAATAAACAGAACCCTCAGTTATGCTCTTTGTCTCACGCGGATTTTATGCTTATGTTTTATGCAGTATTTTATGTTTTTGAGAAGGCCTGGCCAGAGTTTCATCCACAATCAATAGTGCATCAAAGCTGCCCTATTTCAGAGAAGCTTCTGTTGAGTGAATGCTAGCAGCAGATCTCTCCCGTCTTGTTTCCCATCTGACTTTATGGCCTCTTTGATTCCACGCCTATTTAATTTCATTTAGTGTTTATTCTTGTGTCCTGCAGCTGTTTCCAATCTGCCCTCCGTGGTCATAACTAACTCCAATATGTTAACATACAAAGGTATTTATGTAAATAAAAATCAATACACTTACCATTCCAGCACCATTCCTTATTGCTTGCATTGGACATTTTAAGTACATTTTATTTAATCGCTAACAACTTTTCATTCTTGCCTGGAAACTGTAATGATCTTCTTGGCTCCCTGCCCCTGCAGTCCTCTAATCTTCACAGCTATGGCCACTTAGCCCCCATCTGGAGGTTCAGCCTTATTCCACAATTTGGAAATAATCTTGTCTCTGGGCTGGGGGTGGGGGACATGCAAGAAATCTGAGCCAAAAGCTAACGATTCAGTCCCCCCCACCCCCAACCCCCATCAGCCTTGTTGAGGCTTCATTCGAGCCTGTTCATTTCTTGCCATCACCCAGGTGCTTCTCCCAGGCCCCTGTAAACAGGACCACTTTATATACCCATTTTTTGTAAGTGGTATCCTTGAATTCTTTGTCTTTGTAGTCCCTAACTTGCTTTTCTAATTGACACCCAATTCATATGTGAGGTTTTGTTGTGTATTATTCATATGTTCTGTTGTCCTCTGGAAATGAACTCATTCTGAACTCCACTTTCCTTGCTTGGCTTTACAGCCTACTGATGAATCTATCTAAAGCTATCAACCTTGATCTTATCTCCTTGGACTTTGACTAGCTTCACATTTCTGACTCCCTGCTCCCCACTCCCAGACTACCCGGAGTGATATTCATGAGCTTGGATAATTTCCCAGTGCCTGCTGCAGGCATCTCCCCAGTCACTAGCTCTAGCCTGCAGGTCTTGAGAGTCACGGGATCTAAGCTGCCTGCAATCTGGCCATCTCATTATTTCACACATGACATGAAGGGAATTTTATTTTAATTGCAACTTAGTTGAATTGCTGTGCTAAAACCCTCTTGCTATTGTCCCCTTATAGCTTCTTCTCTTCCCTGCTCCACAGACACCTGAAAACTCGGTTTCTTCCTTGTAAAGTGAAGTAATAGCATATATCTCTTAATTTGAAGGTTGCTGAGACAAAAAAGTGCCTATAACGGGGCTAAGCCATATAGGATCTCATATTCCTGTATTTATTCCTCTTGAGAAATGCCTTATTATAGAGAAGAAATGATGAACCAACAAGAAACTAGTCATCCTCTGCAAGCTGGAAGTGTTCTTTCTCCATGTCTCTACCACCCAGTCTGCTTCGATAAAGAATGGGCAGCCCCGAGGATGGTTAGTAAGATGAGAACCCAGAGGGATACACATTCTTGAAAAAAGGAAAGAAAAGAAATTGAGGGGGTGAAGCAAAGATTTTCTTATGAGTACAATAATCCTACACAAGGGAGTTGACATGGTTGAAAAGATGATGTTGAACCATGGATAAAATCACAAGCAATCATCATGACAAACAAGAAATCCTGAGGGCGAATTTGCTTGGAGTGGGCCTTCCTAGAGGATAACCATGGTTACTCCGTTATCACAGGTGGTGCAGAGGGTTAACTTGTCTGTCAACTGAAGAGGAGAGGATTCAAGTTGGGCAAAGGGGCTTCATATGACAGATCATCGATCTACTTCTTAGCAATCAGCCATCAAAGTTCCCATGGTGCATAATCTTTGACACATCTGGCGTTGCCCTAACCATTTCCGGTATTGCAGCTGCTCTTCCTATCACTTAACATTAACTATATTGGGGAGTCTTGTTAATACCCTAGTATGCCTTTTTCAAATGATACCCAAGGGGGTTCCCTGGCTGGCCTACATCATAGGTGGCTCTAGAAAGTCCTATTTGACCATCTATCCCTATATGTATTTTTTCCTTTTGCAATATGGAAAAAAACAAAAAGGAATGTCAACATCTTTCTGTAGAGAATAATTGATGAAGTAAAAACAAAGTAGTCATGATCATTAATGTGTTTAAAGTAACGAAAATAGCATTCTTACCAGACATCCTCAGCATCTTCATCACATTCTGCACCAAATTGGCAAATATCACAGGTGGATGTCTCCTTTTGACTGGTTTCTCCGGAGCCTTCGTGGACTGTGGGGCAGATGAGAAGCAAGCACAAAGATTCAGGTCAGTCCATGTCATGCCAACAACACGAAGACAGGTTTTCATTAAAGCTGCTATTTTTCTAATGACTGTATAGCTATTGGGTCTTCATAAGCATTTTATGCTCAATTATTTTCTTCTTTAAATTGAAGAGTCTAACAATGTCATACAATGCATTGGTAGATAGGTATATTATAAAGAAAATTTTTACAGACTATTGATTTAGTTGAACTGACTAACCTAAGAAATAGACCATATGGAAGCTAGTTAATTACATGTCTACAGCAAATTGTAACATACTTTATAAGAGTTACTTAAAATATCCTTACTCCTAGATTATAGATAATTCACATTTAATGAAGCATTTCACGTATCATGGATACATTAACATGAGCAACCTGGAAGGATTAGACATGTTATCTTTGAGTTTTCTGAAATACTCAATAACTATCAAAAATTACTTATTACTTAGTCTTTGGAAAATAATTATTATTTGTTTTGTACTGATTTCTTGAATTTCACAGCCAAATAATTGGAATGCATTCAAATATTTTATGGAAGCAAACATAAAGGTCTCTGATGAGAAAGTTATGAGTATATATTTTATTATAAAATATATCCAGTCACTGGCAATGATTATTGATATTAACACCTCTCTTTCCTAAGTTACAGGTACAAATATAGGTGCTGTATAACCTAGTGATGGAACTAATTTTTCAAAATCAGCATTTAGTATTATAAATCCAGGAAAAAAGTCTATTCTTTGAGGACATGGAATGAAAATCCAAGCGACACTTTAGAGGTGATGGGCCTTCATTTTAAAATATGCTAATTAAAAATATACAGTTGAAGACAAAACTTATTTTTCTTCAAAATGAAAAACTGCAATAGCCTATCTATTGCATAGATAATCTTGGGCCATGTGCAAACTGTATACTTAGAAGCATATGTTTCAATAAAGAGGATCTTTGAAAAGTCTAATCTTGCAAAAAGGTTATATATTTTCCATAGGGAAGGGCATTAGTAAGTAAGCTCAACATTGGCTCCATTTTTATGCACCCTATTAAGACAACAACTTTAACATACAATTTATTGATATTTGTCTTGAACTTATCAAGTCCAACTCAATTATTGTCTTTTTTATATGATATAGTTTTCTCATTTGTCTATTAATAGGAGCTTTCTGTGTTTATAAAAGCAAAGATATGTATTCCTAGAATTTATTGCTGAGTAGATGAATGATTTAATTATTCTAAAAAGAGTAAAAATGGGCTGAGCCCCGGTGGCATAAGTGGTTGAGTACAGGATGACGGCCTGCAGACTTGGCGGTTCAAATCCAGCGCTGGCTCTCAGGAGCAGCACTGGGTAGCAGCCATGATCACCAGAGGCAGTGATGCCAAAATCGCTGCCCCCCCCCCCAAAAAAAAAGTAAAAACGACATCTTGTCCATGGTGTTCTGTTTTATAGTTCTTCCAGGAAAGGTGCATAGTTTTGCTGCTGTTGTTTCAAATCCCTTTTTCCCCAGCACTTTATAATTTGCACTTTCATAAAATAATACTTTATGTATTTGTGCATATTCACCTCGATATCATCATATAGATACATCATATTGAAACTAGAATCTTCACTTTGAAAGTCCAAGACAAAAAGGTGTTACTCTCCAGAAGGAAAGAATTTTAGACTCTGGTAAGACAGACCACATTTGTTTTGTAATCCACTCTGTGTCTTTAATGCAGGCAAGGCTATTACAGGAGTCCAAGGGGATAAGAGGGAAACTGGGCCTTCACCTCAGGGGAGAGGGAAAGGCTGAGGTCGGGCTCATTATTACATTCTTATTATTAATGCAACACAGAAGCTGCTAATGGGAAAGGGCCTTTTAGTGTTAGCAAGATTAGCAACTTCCAGAAGACTTCCCATCACTCAGGAAACATACTAACTCAGTGGGCAGGTCCTTAATGAACAGTGATAGCCACTTAGGGGCAGCTCCATTTTCTTCTGCAGTAGAGATCCTGGTTAAGAATCTACTGGAAGTCATACAAGGGATGACTTGTGCTAACTCAGCAGAACTAATAATAATATTCCTACCAGAAGCCATAGTACATTTCTTTAAAAGGGCAGCTATTGGTAGAAATCTAGTTGTTTGGAAATTCTGCTATCAGGAAAAAATGAATTCAGAAGCAGCAGCAGCAATATTCCCATCACTAAAGAGCCTGGGAATAAAGTGCCTTTACAGGAATCCATCTACAATGAAACAGCCTCTGTGTCTTTGTAAAAAAAAGTAACAAAATTAACTCACTAGATAATCAGTACACAGTGCTTACTTCACTCTTTAAACCAAATGATGAGCGCACACACACACACACACACACACACACTCATTGCTATCACGCTTCTTCTGACTTACAGAGGTCACATGTTGCAAAGTGCCCCTGGGATCAGGAGGGCGAAAAGGCTGCACTTCTAGAACATACTAAGCCCACCTTTGTTCGAGGCGCCTCTGGTTAGTAGTCTCGTGCTTACACATTTGTCCCATCCACTTTGGGCTTTAAAGTGGAGAAGCGCTCCTTTTGTTTGTTTGTTTCTGTTAAATATAAGTGTTCTAGGATAGCCTTGGCCAAACCAAATTAGGTTTAATTTAGGGCTTAGATGATGCTTACTCTAAAAATAAACACATAAATAGAATTCAATAAAAGACAAGCTCTATGTAGGAATCTTCATTAATGAATTAATTTGGGGCATCTTTAAAACACTTCTCAGAAAACCTCTTCCCCTCTCTCCCTCAAGCACTCTTCTGCGTTCTCTAACTCAAGCCTTCTGCCTCTGGAGAGTGCAGGGAAAGCATCCGGGGGTTCTGCTAAAATCAGTCTGATGGAGTTGGGGTACCACAAGGTCTGAGGCCCTGCAGTTCTTACAAGTCCCCAAATGCTGCTGCTGCTGCTGGTTCAGAAAGCACGTTTTGACTAGCAAGACCAGCACCATGTTTCCAACCATAGTTCACAACTATGAATGGGCAATGAAATCTAGTCACAACCAGTGTTTTCCTATATGCAAAGCAGAATAGATTATAATAGAACATGAGGGTATATCTTATTTAGCAAATGTGGATTTTATGTAATGATATTATAGCATTGTTTTATGGAGCCTTGCTGGCATAGTGTTGAGTTTGATTGTCAACCCAAAGGGTAGTGTTTCAAACCCGCTGACCACTTCACCTGAGAGACATGGCTATCTGCTTCATGCTTGGTAAACTCTCTGGGACAGAGTTCTGCTCTGTCCCTTAAGGTCTTACCAGCCAGAATTGACTAGTGAGCAACTGCTTTGGTGGTCATGGTTAAGTGCTTCTCTACTATGGTTTTCCCCTCTCTGTCTCTGTCTCTCCACACTGGCTTACAATAAACATATAGTGAGTAGATAATAAATCTATGGTGGACTGATTCTTTTCTTTTTTAAACAGTATTAGAAAAAGGAATGCTCAATATTTAATTATTTCTACAAATATACTGATTTTACAAGGATCATACAGAAATTATTTCCTTGATCCTGAAGTATTAATACTAGTGTCACATTTTCATTTAAGTCATGTATATTGGAAGTAAAAGAGTTTTACTTCTTTTTATTCTAAATAACTGTAGATTTCACCATATGATTGAAAAAAAAATTGGTGGCAGAAGGAACTGGAGTTACTGAACATTGTATCCCACTGTGAAATGGAATAAAACTTCTTGGGAAATTTAGTTTTGGTTATATGAAAGGTAACCAAATTACCTCTTTCTTAAACCTCCATGCCCTGGTGGTTCCTTCTGGTACCTTCGTCACTGTCTTCAACACTGACTCCTCCACACTGCTGTGCTTTCTGGGCCCTGTGCTCTCCCTAATTCTCCATAATGCATGTCTGTGACTCCTCCAATATTCCTAACCAGATTATACTATTTGTGAAAATAGTATTACGTTCAAACATATTGTTTCTCAGTGCCACTCTTTTGCTAAATATTGAATTATAGCACACATGACAAGTAACACTTAGGTTTTAAGTGTACCTTGCATTCAATTTTGAGACAGGCATGTGACAACAGGAAACAACTCTTTCATTCCACAAAGTTCTCTCATGCCTTTTCCCAGTCACTTTTCCTTACACCCTTACCTATATAGAGTCAGACTACTGATCACACCTCTGCAAACACAGGTTAGTTTTATCAGTTTCATAATAATATGTAAGTGGGAAAGTGGAATTATCTGATTCTGGAGTTTTATTTATTAATTTTATACTAGATTTTAAAATTTCAAATAATTTGCAAGCATAAAAGTGGACTTGAATTTTCAATTTTATTGATTTCTGATCTTAAATTTTTTTCTTTGTGCTATGCATTTGAGGTTGTATTGTTTTTGCCTAGCAGAAATATTTGAACAAATAAGGGAAAAGATAGTACAAATGTAGATGCTTTAATAAACACTAATCAGGATGGACAAGTCTCTGGAGAAGGAAATACAGTGTCATCTACATTTGTATTGATTTTTTCTTTACTTTTTCAATCAATTGCTGAAGTTTTTTTTTCTGATATTCATTCACATAGAAAGCAGTATTCTTTTGATATAGTTTCCATTCTTTTTTTTTTGGGGGTGGGGGTCGCGCATCACTGTCCTCTGGTGGTGGGAGTAGGAGACCCAGCCTTTGTTCCTGTGGAGCCGCTGCTGGAATTGAACCTCCATCCCAGTGGGCCGCAGTCCTGAGCACAACCACTACGCCACCAGGGCTCAGCCCAGTTTCCATACTTTTTCTTTCAATTTGTTAATTTCTATATATTTAAATTGTGCTTCTTATAAATAACATGAAGCTGAGCCTTTTTCAATCACCTGCATTCAATTAAGTGATTTGGTTCATGTACTTATACTGTAAATATATATATATATATATATATATATATATATATATATACACACACACACACATATATAAACTTTATATCAAGAAATAATTTTGCTTCAATAAAACATCCCAGCCCAGTCCAAGTCAAGTCTGCAAGTCTGATACTAGTTCATAAGTCCAATACTAGTCAAGAAGTTCCTCTTCAGACTCACACCTTCTAGTCCTCAGATTCTCTCCCCAAAATCACCTGGATTCTTATTGACACTTTGATATTCCTGGAGATGTATGATCCTTCTTTACTTTTCAAAATTTCAGTTCTTTTTCTCCAATCAATTTATTGACAAAGCTAGACATCATTATCTGCCCATACACTGTGACACTGATTTTTAGTAAATATGTTTTATTAACCTATACTTCACATCTCATAGTATTTATTTATAGTAGTCTAAACATTATTGGAGTTGGAAAATATATTTATTCTGGTTAAAAATTAAGTCAAGATAAAAGTCAAAAAATAAGTCAAGATAACAAATTCCACAGACTACACTATATGACAATTTAAAAAATTTAAATATATGTGCTATACATAGTTTAAAAAATACATGAAAGTTATTTTCTGAATGAACAAAAGTTAAATAAGAGAAACCAAATTAATTTTGATTAATGGTAAGGTAAAATACTGGTTTCAGTGCAACAACCCCCCTCCCCCAAAACAAAACAAAACAAAACAATATACTGTCTCAAAATTTTGTGTTTGATTATATTTGGTAACTAATTTTGTGCTTCTATTTTTCTTCTGATTTTTTTATTTATTAGGTGAATCTAATATTACACGATGCAATTTTATCTTATCTCTTCTAATGAGTTTTTAAAATTTTACAAATTTTGTCGTATTACTATGATGTTTATGTTAATTTTACTAAAAGATCATTTTATTGGGGCTTTTACAGCTCTTAAAACAATCAATACATCAATGGTATTAAGCATATTTGTACATATGTTGTCATTATTATTTTCTAAACATTCACTTTCTATTTGAGCCCTCGGTATCAGCTCTGCTTTTTTCCCTCCCTCCCTCCCTGCACTCGCAACCTCATGACCACATGATAAATTATAAATTACTATTCTCCTAGCTTACACAGACTGCTGTCTCCCTTCCCTCATGGTTCCTTTTGTTCATCCCCCTGGAGGGGTGTGTGTGGTTATCTGTCCTTCATTCTGATCAGGTCCCCCTATCCCTCTCGCCTTCCTGTTTTTGGATTCCATGTGTCATGAGCTCTTATCTCCCATCTGTACTTGTGTGCATGCTCTGATCTAGCATGAAGTAAAAGACAGGACTGGGCTCATGATAGTGGGGATTGAGGAGGCCTTAAGGAACCAGAGGACTATTGTGTTTTATCAGTTGACTCATGCATTCCTTGTGACCCTGCTGTGAGAGGATGTCCCAATGTCTACAGTTCCATGTTAGGTCTTGTTTTGACCCCCGACTCTCTTGTTCTCAACAATTTTTGTTTGTTTGTTTGGAGTTTTCTGATGCATTTTACCTGATCCTGTCAATACTTCATGATCACACAGACTGGCATGCTTCTTCCATGCAGGCTTGTTGCTTGTCTGCTAGATGGCCACTTGCTTAACTTTAAAGACCATACTACACATGTATCTTCAAATTATTCTCATATGCTACCTAATGAGGAATTTAGAAACTTTATAAATAAAATTCCACTAATTACTCATCAGATTCTTTTTGTCACATATTTCTACCCATGCTTCGAAAGTTAAGTTCCTTTTCCTAGATATTTTGACAATAAACAGCCATCCTATTCTGTGTTGACTTCATGGGCAAAATCACCATACATTTTAGGCCTCTTGAGAAACTTCTACCAGTCGTTGTTGAATTCTTATTTGCTTTCTGATCTTAATGTTCCCTTATTTCTCAAGATTTACATAAAGTCCCACATTCTTTATGGAAAACACTATTGGCATATGACACAATTTCACCTGTTCTTTTACCCTTCTTGTCCTGTCAAAGGATTATATCTTCTCCACAGTCCTGAGTTTTGCTGCCCAATGAGAATATGTTTGGCCTTGTGACTTGCTCTTGCCTTTGAAATATAAGCAGAAGTGAGAGCATGCTCAGTAGAAGGTAAGTTCATGTCGCGGTGTGCTCTTTTGCTTTCTTTCACATTCTATTTGATTAGAAAAATCAAGTTCCAGAAGAAGAGTTGTTCCTAAATTAGCCCCACAAGGAGCAAACATAGAGTTGACTGCCGTCATTGAAGCAAGAAATGTGCCATTGATGTTTTAAGCTTCTGAGATACTGAGATTATTTGTTACTGTAGCTTTACCTAGTGGAAGCTGACTAACATAACATGGATTAGTGTTATTTGTAATTTCAAACACGCATTTTCAAAAATTTATATATTGGTAGTACATTATGTATCTATGAAGCCGTAGACCTAATTTTAATTTTATCTAATTTTGCCTTCAATTTTTATTTTTGTTTTACAGTCAATCATACCAACAAAAATAATATTTGGAAACTAAAAAAGTATGACTCATGGATACTAGTTGTACATTTATTCCAATTATTATGAAGGAGCAAAATAAAATAAAGTAACATGATTATATAAATTTTATGTTGACTCTATCCCAAATTGCCCCCAAATTCAGTAGGCATTTTCTGTTTTCAGTTTAGTCAAAATCAGTTGTTTAATAGCTGTTTTTGTTTTAAATGTATATAATGAGTAACTAATCATTTGCAGCGTTTAGGTTAATTTTAAAATTTTGTTTACATAAAGGATTAGTCAGTGATTCCAGTTAAAATTTTTGATTTAACTAAGATCACTTTATCGAATTATAAACAACCTTTTTTTTATGAAGTTGCATTAATAATTATCTCTTTACTGTCAGGTGATAAGCAGAATTTATCTCCTAAGAAAGGAAACACTTCACATTATAAATGGAAAAATTTATTAGATCAAAATGCCATTCTTTTTTTGGGTGGGCCATCACTGCCCTCTGGTGGTCACAGGAGCTACCCAGCCTTGCTGCTGCTGGATTTGAACCACCAAGCCAGTGGGTCACAGTCCTGCACTCAACCACTATGCCACTGGGGCTCAGCCCTACAACGCCATTCTTTCCTTTAATTTGAGCATCCATTTCGTCATATCTGTTAATCATACTTCTTTA
Organism: Nesogale talazaci; assembly: GCA_004026705.1. Classification (NCBI taxonomy): domain Eukaryota; kingdom Metazoa; phylum Chordata; class Mammalia; order Afrosoricida; family Tenrecidae; genus Nesogale; species Nesogale talazaci. Next base: position 352 of record PVJH01043554.1, on the reverse strand, counting down.
ATGTTATTTCATATGCAATTTAAATTAGATTTAAGTGATGAAATGTATTGACAGTTCTTTGAAAGTGTTAAGGTCTGGATAGTTTTAAGCTATTGTTTTTGAGCTGTATTCATGTTCTCTTTTTCTCCTAGAAATGTCACTATGGATTTAAAGAAAAAGAAGAACAAGTTACATCCCTCTTTTTCTATCATAACAGGAGACCATTTATCATATGATTAACAATTATGTGGCAAAATAATATTTTTGAAATTCTAGGGTAGTAAAAGTGGTATTTTGGCCTGATATTTATAAAACCAATACCTGTTAATATTGTATACATCTCAGTGTCAGAAAACAGAAACATGGGCTTTTA
>PVJH01043553.1:0-14133 GCA_004026705.1 Nesogale talazaci | reverse complement strand
TCCTGATCTCTGCCTCTGTGGGAAGAGGAAGCTGACATGCCTGCTTTCCTTCTAACCTCATGGTCTCGATGCTGCTTCTCTGCTCTGTGTCCTGATCTCCGTGTCACTATCTCTGTTGCCTCCTTCTGAGATGACTCTAACGTCCAGAGCCATGGCAAAGCTGACCAGTCCCTGCGTTGGGAGCCTCCACAGCTTATTAACATGATCATGCACAGTCACTTGACAGGGGTGATGAAGTAAGGGAGAGAAGAGTCAGAAATCATTGCATTTCATTACAACACCTTAATTAATAATAGCAGGAATTATGCTGGTTGCTGTGCAAGCTCCAGAACAATGGCTCCCTGACCCCTGGCTTGAATCAGCTTCTATTCTAAATCTGACCTCCTTTATCCAACTTCGGTGCCCACTGTACTTGCCCAACAGCATTTACCATTTCCCATAAAAAAAAATCAATACCAGGCTGAGCCCCGGTGGCGTAGTGGTTGTGCACAGGACTGCGGCCCACTGGGACGGAGGTTCAGTTCCAGCAGTGGGGCTGGGCCTCCTACTCCCACCACCGGAGAGCAGTGATGCCCCCCCCCCCCAAAAAAAAGAGAAAAAAATCAATACCTTCAAATTTAGTAGAATGATAATAGTCCAAGAGAATGTATATGCTGTTATTTTCTTGCCTTTGTACCAAGCACCATTAGAATGTTTGCTTTTTCAAGGACAAGAAGAAAGCAGATTAGTCTAATAGATAGTTATTAGTCACCAGCAATAGGTGAATAAAAAGCGAAATAGCTCCCCAGCTACTAGCTATAGCACGTTACTGTTTTATATTATATTTATATTCGCATTGTGACCATCTGTCGTTTTCTGAGTTCACTTTATCTTGTGTTTGCGCTGTCAGCTCTTTGTGGGCGTGGACCACATGCCTATCAGTTTTCTTCACTGATAGATCCCACAGCTCCACAATAGTGTCCGGGCACTTAGAGAGCCGCAGCGAATATTTGCTGAGTGAAATACTTGCGTATAAACAAAACAGAAAGCTTAAACCTCATAGCAAGTACCCTATTTTGTTTTGTTTTCTTTTGTTTTTTGGGCATCACTGCCCTCTGGTGGTGGGAGTAGGAGGCCCAGCCTTGCCGCTGGATTTGAACCAGTGGACTGCAGTCCCGCGCACAACCACTACGCCACGGGGCTCAGCCCAAGCACCATATTTTTATAGCCGAAGGAGTTGCAAAAAAGTTCGTGGAAAATCCTCGTTACCTTTCCATTGCCTTTTGCTATGCTTTGGGAGTCCCTTCAGATTCCCTCATAATGTCTGTTTGCACATCTTTGGGCAGCCTGAGCCAACGAGTCACACCGTACCCCTCCTTGTGGCGCTTGCGTCTTTGTTCCGCATGCTGCTGCCACACACCCTGCGTCGGCCGTGGGCCACTGTCCCATTTGGTCTAGGACAGGGTGCCATCTGCTTCTTACTGAACTAAACCTTGAATCAGATGAATGAAGTTTAGACCCTGGGATTTAGTGAACTCTGTTACCTAGTTTCCCTCTGATCCAATCAGGAAGACGCAATGAACGAGTAAATAACACTGCTTCAAAAGCAGGTTTCTTTTCCCTTTCCTCTTGTTTAATTAGTTAATTTTCCCCCTGCGCTCTGGGGAGGCACTTTGCTTCTAAAGCAGAAGCACTAAGTCTGACGTACACAGACCGTGGATTGAGACTCTTGTCCAAGGAAGGGTAGGCTCTAAATGTAACATTCCCAGAAATCCCCAAACTGAGATGAGGTCTGAGCCATAGTAGGTACAGTTGTATACACAATAGTTATGTTCGGTCTAGATTGTGAGATGTGGGACTTGGCCTACTCATTCAAGAGCCAGCGCTGATACCAACTGGTGCAGCATTTTGTTGCTCCCAGATTAAACTCTGTGTGATCCAAATGGCTCGACCTTGCCTGCTGATTGGGAGGCCGTCCTGCACGTAGAGGGCAATGGTGAACGCGTTCTGAAGCACACTGTCCCCAAACTGAAGCCCCAGGTGTAATGAGCCCCACATGCTTCTGGCATGCAGGCTCATGCTGCACATTCCTCAGCTGGAAGGAGGTCCTGAGTAGAAAAAGCTTCACACTGCCCTGGGAGTCTAACCTCCCTACAGCATGACACCCCCCGTCTCCCCCCCCCCATAAAAAAAAAAGGCCTTGAGATCAGCTTCTGCATCAGCCCCTCTGTACACTTGGGGTGGCTATGGATCAGAATTAAAATCAATGAGTTATGCCTTTGGTTTTTAATCTTTTCCAAGACCAGGCCAGGGTATATAAAAAAATGTATAGGCAATACTAAATGCAGTTAAAGATGAGGTTAGGGGAAACTCTCTGATGTGGCAAGAGGTAGTACAATTTGGTGCAACCACTTTGGAAAATATTTTGTCTAATAATGCTGATAAGCATAAGATTTGACTATTCCAGTCCTAAGTATGTATCCTATAAAAATTATAGAATGGCTTGTCAATAATAATGAAAAGAAATAAGCTAAAGCTAAGTGTATAAATAAGTGACAAAGAATAACTCATTTATGTGAAATTAAAGAAGCATAAGAAAATGGGTAGTTCATAAGATATGGCTATTGTTACCTTGGGGGAGGAAGAAAGGATAGAGGAGGAAGACAGGAAGTAGCTCAATGAGCATCAGTTTAATTTTCTTTATTTTATTTAACTCTACATAATCACCTTTTCATAATCAGTCCTTTTCATACGTGATTAAATTCATTCAGTAAATTTATTTCTTGAATTTATTTTAATGGGGGTGATATAAAATGCAAACATGACCCTGGGTTCTCCTAGGAGAACAGGAACAGGCATCTTCAGAGAGGACAAAAAAGAATTTTAAGAAAATTACTCACTATAAAATAAAAATAAATAAATAAAAATTACTATTTTTCCTTTTAATTCCAAGCAAAGCACACAAAACAGATGTGTGACTAATGAATAGTGAATTTATTCTCTTTCTTTTTGTGTGTGTGTGGCATCACTGCCCTGGTGGGAGTAGGAAGCCCAGCTCCTGGAGAGCTGCTATTGGATTTGAACTTCCAACTCTGTGGGCTGCAGTCCTGCACACAACCACTAGGCCACCGGGGTTCAGCTGTGAATTTATTTTTAATCTCAGAAAAAGCTGTTGTACTGATCAGTAACAACAACAAAGCAACCACTGTTGCTTTGTCAGTGCAGATACTGTGCTTGGTACTTGATGACCATCATACCTAATCCACACAGTGATCCTGAAAGGTAGGAATGATCTCTTTACTTCAATGATGAAAGGTCGGACTGTAGGAAGAAGTGGTTCATAAAGAGTTGCAAAGTAAGTGGTGGAGCTTGAATATAAATCTGGTTTTATTTGATTCCAAAGAACTGTTCTTGCCACCCTGTTGCTTTTCATGGGATAATGGATTTGAAATGTTTTAAGCATTCTTTAGTTATTAGATTTTTAAACTATTATTCTGACACTTATAGGAATGGACTTAAGTCTCAAGGCTCATAGATAGCTTTAGAGAGTGAGGAACTTTGGGGGTTTGTGATGTTTAGCAATGACAGTTTGATATAAAAAAATTATTCTTTTAAACACTTTAAAAATAATGCACATAGTCAGCAAAGTCTACAAATTATAAAAATACTTCCACAAAGAGAATAGACCCAGTTAATCCGCATCTAGAACATGAAGCAAAGTTGCTGTATTATCAGGATTTTGGAAGCCCATTGAGCTGTCTCTCAATAATTAATTCTCCCAAAGGTTATCTTGACTTTAAATGTCAGAGATTGTAAATTTATAAATAGAGTCATACTCTATGTATTTTTCTTGTGTATAACTTCCTTTACTCTGCTTTATGTTTGTGATTCATTCAAATGATTGCATCTGGCTGTAAGTCAATCTCTCTGTCTCTCTCTCTCTCGCTCCCTCTGTGTTAGAAGATGATTCAAAAGTTTTTGAAGAAATGCAATAAAAGGACAATGAATTTTCTTCTATGAACTTTCCAAAGCTCCATTCTATACACGTACACCCACTCCTCTCTTCTCTACATGGTTCCAAAGACCAGCTTATTATGTGAAATTCAGCATTTATTCAAAAAGGGAGAGTGAAGGCATCATTATATAATGGCCAAATTATGTCATTATGTAACTGCCAAAAAATACATCATTGTGTAACTGCTCAACTACATAATTACACAGCCACCAAAAAACATGGCCTCATCGAGGGCATGCACAGCCTGGATCAATAACAGTCAGTGAGAGCACTCTTTGCTGGCATTGTGATATTCATTACTGCAAGGCATGTGTTGTTATTACTCAAAATAGTGGGGTAGGGGGCTGAGTCCCGGTGGCGTAGTGATTGTGTGCGGGACTGCGGCCCACTGGGACGTAGGTTCAATTCCAGCAGTGGGGCTGGGCCTCCTACTCCCACAACCAGAGAGCAGTCATGCCGCCCCCCCCCCCAAAAAAATAGTGGGGTAGGATGTCTTTTACAATAGTCATAAATGCAAAATGATGACTAGTGAAATAATCAATAAATGAGAAGGAGATGTGTGTTTATATAGCCATAAGAGGGTGTACTTCCTGACATACACAAAGAAATGGATTTTTTCAAAGCTATGTATTTAAATTTTTGACAAAACAGCCTATAACTTTCAAAGTACTCTCCATTATACCATTACATTTAACACATTTGTCAAATCTGTGATTCCATTCTTCTGTGTGTGAGTGTGTGTATGTGTGTGTGTGATTCCATTCTTGGAAACATTTTTTAAACTCATCTGTTTGGATGACTGACAGCACCTCCCTTGTTTTTTTCTTTACCTCTTTTTTATTTATTTATTTTTTTTTTAGTTTTTTGGCCATCACGGCTCTCCGGTGGTGAGAGTAGGAGGCCCAGCCCCACTGCTGGAATTGAACCTCCGTCCCAGTGGGCCGCAGTCCCGCGCACAACCACTACGCCACCGGGGCTCAGCCCTAATTTTTTTGGCATCACTGCCCTGGTGGGGGGAGTAGGAGGCCCAGCCTTTGCTCCTGGGAACTGGAATTGAACCTCCAACCCAATGGGCCGCAGTCCCGTGCACAACCACTACGCCACCAGGGCTCAGCCTCTTTGCCTCTTCTATGTCATCAAATCACTGTCCTTTCATGTCTCTCTTCATTTATGGAAACAAAAGGAAATCACATTGAGCGAGGTCAGGTGAGTACAGTGTGTGGGGCAGGAGAGGCATGCTGGTTTTTTGCCCAAAACTGGGACACTGAGATTGCTACATGGGCAGTTGCACTATTATGGTGGCAAAACCAGTATCCCAGCTGCCACAAATCAGACCTTTTTTGTCACACACTGTTAAACAATCTTTTCAGAATCTCTAAATAGAAAGTTTGATTGCAGTCTGACCTGGTGGAGTGAACTCCAAATTCACTATCCCTCTTACAATAAAAAAAAGCAACAACAAACAAGCATCATCTTGACCTTTGATTTCACATGATGAGCCTTTTTGTTTGACGAGGTGACAGTGGTGTCTTCCATTGGCTTGATTGATGTTTGTTTGGGGGGGTGCGGTTGTAAGAATAGCACCATGTATAGCATCATGTAATATCATCAGTAATGACCTTGGACAAAATATCGTGGTGGCTTCAGAACTGTTCTTACAAAGCACAGCATGTTTCTACTCAATGCTCTTTTTGCTAGTCGATCAGAACCCAAGCCAAAAATTTTGTACCAACGCTTCTCATTCCCAAATCTTCCATTGAAATAGGCTGAACGAAGTTCCAAGATAGTCCAGATAACTTCCCGAACTTGTCAATGGCCCATCGTGGTCTTCAAGCACAAGTGCACACATTTTGTCGACATTTTCATCCATTCAGTAGGTCGATGGATTTCTAGAGCGAGGTTTGTCATCAATCGACATTTCACCCTTTCTGAAACAAGAAAACCATGTGTACACTTGAATTTTTTCCCATCGTGCTGCCCTTGTAACCACATGTGTGTTCAACATCACAAGAATTTTTTTGACATTTTTCCCCATCAGGAAACAAAATTTCACAGCCATAAGCTGTTCTCTCAAATCAGTCATCACACACACAAAAATGAGATTCAAGCTAAACTGCTTTATGAACCAGAGAGAAACTTTCCAGGTGATGCCAGGTGCATGAACTCCCTTGAAGCTTGCCTGGAGGGAAAAATGGTATACTATGAAAGCCCTACCCAGTGGAGCTTAGATTTTGTTGTTGTTTTGGTGGCGGGTACCCTCTGATATATCCTTTATTACAATTTGAAGTTCAAATGTTTTAAAGAGACAAATAAAAATCTTTCAAAAATATGCACAGGGCTGAGCCCTGGTGGCATCGTGGTTGAGTGCGGGACTGCGGCCCACAGGCTTAGCGGTTCAAATCCAGCAGCAGCTCTCCAGGAGCAAGACTTGACCTCCCATTCCCCACCAGAGGGCAGTGGTGCCCCCAAAACAAACAAACGAACAAACAAAAAAGTACGCTCATTAAAAAGTACACACATTACCTTGCTACCCAAGGTGTGTGTGTGTGTGTGTGTGTGTGTGTGTGTGTGTGTGTGTGTATGTGTTCATTCATCTAAAGCCCTGGTGGAATAGTGGTTACACATTGGTGGCTAAGCTCAAGATCAGCAGTTCAAAATCACCAGCGGCACCTGGGGAGAGAGATGAGGCTTTCTGCTCCTATAAAAGTTTACAGTCTCGGGCTGAGCCCTGGTGTTGTAGTGGTTGTGCGCGGGACTGCGGCCCACTGGGACGGAGGTTCAATTCCAGCAGTGGGGCTGGGCCTCCTACTCCCACCACCAGAGAGCAGCGATGCCCAACACAAAACAAAAACAAACAAACAAGAAGTTTACAGTCTCAGCAAACCCCAGGGGCAGTTCTACTCTGTCCTATAGTGTTGTTTGGACTCAGCGGCAGTGGGTCGGGGGCTTGATGCATTCATAAACTCATCCAGCGAATCCTGCCAGAGCACAGTGGGACTACTTTGTTCTTCTACGTCTCACACACTGTGTGCGTTTGATAAGGGGCCGCCCGAGCAGTTTTCTGTCACTCACTCTGAGTGATAGTTGAGTTTTCTTTCCCTGACAGGTTTCTTCTGCCTTACCCAGGTTTTAAGTTGTCATGGGTTCGACTGTGTGTGCATCGACGTGTCTAAGCACCTGCACACGGAAGCGAGACTCTCGTGTCAGAGTGCTCGCTTGTCAGGCCTCTGCAGCGCGAGCTGGTAGTGACCGTTCTACTCCTTCTGCACTATCTTCGTTTCACTTCACTTTGCCACCCTTCACTGCTACGTGAGGGCCTTCCGCTTGATCGTGCTGCGTCAATGCTACGGATGCATTTTCTAGCCTGCATTTCTCTGCAAGCCCCCGCGGGTGCCGGCACACTTTTGCTGTGTGAATGAGCAGCAGCCGCCTTCCCTCACCGACTGTACTCCGTGCAGTGGCTGCTTCTACGGGGGCTCTTAATCAAACACGTGTTGCTTGGATACCTGGCACTTCCCCTGCTGACTCTTTTTCACTTGACTTTCTGTTTCAATTCGCTTTCAGGCACATCCATCTCAGTTCAAAAAATTCATAATTTCCTGGCTGTGCGGAGGGGCGTGGGGGAGATGAGGAACGAGTGTGAGTCGTGTTGTAGGTATAGGAGGAAGCGTGCCCAGCGAAAGCCTGCGCGTGGGGTGTTTATCACTGAGGGAGCCCCAGGCACAGGGTTCCTGCTATCTTGCTGACTAACTGGGTAAGTCTTGATCGATAACCTGTGCTGTGCGATCGGGAACTTAGCGCCCCAGGTTAAACAAAGATCTCCGAGATGCAAACAACATCAATAGTGATCCTTCGTTTCTACATTCCTTCTCTTCTAGTTTTTAGTTCTTCCCTAGACCCAGACATCCGTTGTCAGAGGATAATTACGCTTCAGTTCTTGTGATGCAAACATATCTTCCCACTCAGCTTGCCATGGCCATTCAGTGATGTTTGTCTGTGTCGGTATGGCGTGAACATGATTGTCATTATGGGGAGGTAGTTATAGGGAGGTGAAGAGACTCAGTAAAAAAAAACAACCCGTTAGTCATTAAGACATAAGCAACACTGCTTTAACATCCGATGTAAAAGAGAAGGACCTTGTCTCCACACCATGGTGGGATCCCAGGAGACTTGGTATTTGAAGACTGTCGCCATTTTAATGAGAGGATCCCATCATCCCACCATGACGTTGCTGGCTGGGACCCCAGCATAATCAAGCTTCCAGGCCTGGTTAAAAACCTGAGGAAAGGCTTGTCAGAAGCAGTAGTGTGCCCGGCAGGGGACTTAACTGAAAGAGGTCAGTGGGAGCAAAGCAGTGGTTTCTACTTCTATAAAGAGTTACAGCAGCGGAAATTTCCCGGGGCACTTCTACCTGTCCTTCAGGGTTGCCGTGAGTCTGCATCCACACGAGGGCGGTGAAGTCAGATGCGGCGAAGGACAGTATGGCACCGTCTTCATTTCCCTGTGTCTAAGATTTGCCCCCAGAACACTGCATGCTTTTTAAAAAAATCATTCTATTGGGGGCTCATGCAATGCTTATCACAAATCTGTACATACTTCCATTGTCTTCCATGCACTTTGTACATTTGTTGCCATCATCTCAAAACTTTTTCTTTCCACTTAAGCCTTTGGTATTAGCTCCTCCTTTTTCCTCTCTCTCTCTCTCTCTCTCTCTCTCTCTCTCTCTTTCTCTCTCATCTCTGCCCCCTCTTCCCTTTTGGGCCCTTGATAATTAATAAATTATTATTATTTTGTCATAGTATACACTGTCTGATGTCTCCCTTCGCCCACCTCCCTGCTGTCTGTACCCCAGAGAGGAGGTTATATGTAGATCCTTTTCATCAGTCCCCTTTGTACTCCACCTTCTTTCCACCCTCCCAGTATTGCTCCTCTCACCTCGGGTCCTAAAGAACATCATCTATTCTTGGATTACCCATATTTCTGATTCCCTATCTGTGCCACTGTACATCCTCTGGTTTAACCAGATTTGTAAGGTAGAATTTAGATTATGATATTGGGAGGGAGAAAGCACTTAATGTGTGCACAAGCAAAAGTGGTGAAGAAAGCTGATGATGCCCAGCTATTAAAAATATAGCATCTGCTGGCTGAGCCCCGGTGGCGTAGTGGTTGTGCATGGGACTGCGGCCCACTGGGATGGAGGTTCAATTCCGGCTCCCAGGAGCAAAGGCTGGGCCTCCTACTCCCACCACCAGGGCAGTGATGCCTAAAAAAAAAAAAATAAAATAAATATAGCATCTGGAATCTTAAAGGCTTGGAAGTAAACAAGCAGTTACCTAGCTCAGAAGCAACAAAGTCCACGTGGAAGAAGTGCACAAACCTGGGGGTCACATGACCATGAGGGGGTCAAGGGAATCAGCAGTCATCAAAGAACAAAAATGATATCGTTGCATATCCACCTTCTTGATATCATCACTGAACAAAATATGTGCGTGGTGAAGAAAGCTGATGGTGCCTGGTTATCAAAAGATATAGCATCTGGGGTCTTACAGGCTTGAGAAGCAACACATCCCACATGGAAGAGGCACACCAGCCTGTGTGACCATGAGATGTTGAAGGGATCAGGTATCAGGCATCAAAGAACTAAAAATTGTATCCTTGTAAATGAGCACTGAATGCTTTTTATGGCCAATGAAGTTGGAGAAGGGGGGCGGGGGTTGTCCAGAAGCTAAAATACTCCAGGGGAAATTGAATTTGTTGATTCTTCACTTTTAAATCTAGAAGTTACATTGAACTGTATTGGAAGCAACCAGTTGGGAGAATTTATAGTCCTTTAGGCATGGAGAAATTTGTATTAAAAATATGTTAAAGGAAACCTAACTTGTTGGGTGAACGTTCAGCTTAAACACCATGAAGCATGATTGCTTCAAAATAGCATTACAGTGCCATTCCTCACTTTTCTAAAGAGATTCTGCTAGACAAAGTTTCCACTTCTGTCAGCAGTATTCTACAAGAACAGACTCTTCCAAGTTCTCTTCCAAGCATGTGAATTAGAATGAAGAAAAGCACTTCAGCATATAAAGAATGTTGCTGTTACCTGCCTCAAAGCACATACCACATAGTTGTGAGGTGAATGTGTCATCTCTCCTTTTATTTGTGCACCCATCTTTATAACCACACAGGATCTTGCATTGTGCTTTACAAATTGGTTTAAACATTTAATGATGACATATACCATTTGCCTCATCCAAGGTCAGAGATCACTTCTATTTAGGTCCCTTCAATGCAATCAGTTATTTCTCTTTCAAGGTTGTAGTCCTATAATCCCATCACATGGAAACAATTTATTTTAATAGAGCACTATTAAAGCTATTGGAAGGCCTGCTTTGCAGGCGCCACTGCCTGAATTTGTAGTCCAGCCGTGGTCATCCCTACTGTGTTTTTTGACATACTGTCGACGCCGAGCCCCTTGCCTGTTTGTGAACTGGACCCACTGACCTTTTAGTTAATAGTGTAATATTTAGCTATTGTAAGCTTGGGTGCTTCTAACTAAATAGAAGCTTAGCTTTTCATTCCCTCTTTTATAAATGTTTCCGTGAGTAGAAATTTTGTGTGTTAATATTATAAAATCCATCAATTTCTTTATGATAAGCTATTTTTCTTTAAAGATTATATGCTGAAATGTCATAAAGATATCTACCTATATCTATTCTTGTCATCTTCAGTGACTTTGTATAGGGAGTTTGGTATAAATATGAATGTTTCTAGGATCTCAGTATTATCCATTATGTGTCTAACAGCACCCAGACCCTTGTAGGAAGTCAAGATACAGATGTTGTGATAAACTCTTGATTTCTGTTCACTTTCCGAAGTAGAAGGCATCAATGAAAGATCTCTTTGCCTCTGCCTCTCTTTGAAGATGGAGAGCCTACTGAGACACTGGCCACCACAAACCAACCTCTCTGAGTTTAAAGGGTGATGTCAAGTCGTCCTCTTTGACACTCTTCATTACAAGTAATGATCGGGGCTGAGCCCCGGTGGCGTAGTGGTTGTGCGCAGGACTGCGGCCCACTGGGACGAAGGTTCAATTCCAGCAGTGGGGCTGGGCCTCCTACTCCCACCACCGGAGAGCAGTGATGCCCCCCCCCCCCCAAAAAACAAAAAGAAGTAATGATCTGTAGCCCATTAATACAGTCCTTCTCACCATAATTCCTTACTGATGTATTGTAATTCCATTCTCTATGCTTGTGGCTACAATCTCATTTTGGGAGAAGCTCTCAGTTATAAGATTAATGTAGGCTGAGCCCCGGTGATGTAAGTGGTTGAGTGCGGGACTGCGGCCCACAGGTTTGGTGGTTCAAATCCAGCGGCGGCTCTCAGGAGCATGTTCACCAGAGGGCAGTGATGCCCCCCCCAAAAAACAAAACAAACAAACAAAAAGTGCATAAGATTAATGTGTCAGGTAAGGCCTGAATTTAGTAGGAGATGTGAATTGAGTCACATTCTCTATTCCTTGGGGGCATCTTTAAGAGGTCTTCCCTAGAGGGTGTGACTGAGGACACCACCATTCTGGGAAGCATCATAGGCTAAGAGATAAGTACTAAGCCCCCATCAAAGCAATTCCTCGTGCGTGAAAGCCAGCTGGGACTCAGGGCCATTGGAAGAGCACGTCCCAGTTCTCCGTCTGAAGTGGTGGGGGAGTGGCTCAGAGGATGGGGCTCTGAGACAGAATGACAGATGGGCTGGCTTCCTGGGCATAGGGATCATCACCTGGCTGAGAGAGCTGGAGAGAGACCTGGTTGCTGGCTGAGGAAAGGTGTTGCTGATGACGAAACACTGTATCCTTACTGGTCACTGACGATGGTGGCCTATGAACTTTCCTAATAAAGCCTCTTCAGCGTGCATCTTGGCTGTGGGTGCTGTAGGGCTGTTGAAATGCATGAGTCAGCCCAGTAGGGATAGAGAGTAGCATGGAGGAATGTTTGGTTGGCATCAGAATAGGTATGGAAGGATAGAGCAGGGAGACATGTCAGACCCCTGCCTTGTGACCTTAGAGATCTGACCAGTCACTGAAATCATTATTGAGTTTTATTCCCTAAGCCCAAAGATTAAAGTGGTGAAGAAAGCATTTTAATACAGGACTAGTGATGAAGTAATATGAAAAAGTTTCCAAATCTGAGTATAATCAGGACTATACCACCGGAGAGCAGTGATGCCCCCCCCCCCCAAAAAAAAAAAAAGACTTGTTTGAAGCCCAGGTGGCTTAGTGGTTACGTTTTGAGCTGCTTGGAGAAAGACGAGGCGTTCTGCTCCAGTAGAGCTTGAGCGTCTCAGAGACCCACCAGGGCCGTTCTACCCTGTCCTCTCGGGCTGCTCAGAGTCAGAATTGGCCTGAGGGCTCTGAGTGCGGTTTTATACCAGTGTTCTTGTTACTGGCAGGCAAGAGGGCCAGGACAGCCTGTGGCTCTCACAGAGACCAGATTGATTCAGGAAATTCTCATTTAGTTTTGCAAGTGCTGACAGAAGGAAACACCCAGGTTCGCGACCGTCAAACCGCTTCTAAGATTCAGACAAAATCAAGCAAGTTATATACCTCAAACTATCTGACAAGCCACGGATTGTGCAATAATCCAAGGAGGTAATTAATAGGTTTTTTACAATGATAAGAGGATCATCAAGCAATGGGAGAAAAGGGAGAAAGATTCAGAGAAAAACACTTTTCTTTTCCACAAGGAATTACCAGACCATCAATTGATAGCTTCGTTACTCCGGGGACTGTCAGCCTTTAAGGTTTCAGGCTCTCTCGCTTCTCTAAATGGTCCTGCTTCCCCTTCCCTGAATTAGAGCGTCTTTGTTGATTAGATTTTTTTTGTTTTGTTTTGTTTTTTACTAGACAGGTAGACGCTGTTACATCCTGGGTCTCTTTTAAACAAAATAGTTCTCAACAGATCAAATCCCAAAGTACGGCTTTTCACATTTCCAATATTTGACCAAAAGAGGGTTGAAGAGTGCCCCCTCCATTATGATTGATTCTTTACAAAATGTTGTCCTCTGCGGCCCACTGGGACGGAGGTTCAATTCCAGCAGTGGGGCTGGGCCTCCTACTCCCACCACCGGAGAGCAGTGATGCCCCAAAAAAACAAAAAAACAAAGTGTTGTCCCGATGTACCGAATAGTTCACAATTTAAAGCACGTATGTGTAATTGTTTCTAGAGAATGTGAGTTTCACTGGAAGTATGAATGTTCGATTGGGTCATTGACCTTAAAGAATCAGCGCTCTCTTCCTCATACTTTGATTAATTAAATGATGAGTGGGAATATATTTTATTTTATTATTCAACTCACTATCCCACTATTTGGAGCGGGATGTAGCCACATGGCCGGCAGGTGGAAGCCAGGAGCAACTGCAGGGGAGAAAGAGGGGCCTTTGTAAGCAGTGCAGTCTCGGAAAGCCACAAGGGGCAGCCATGAGTCAGCAGTGCCTCGATGGCAGTGAGCTTGGTTAAGTCCACTGCTATAGGGAAAACAAAGAGGCAATTATAAAGAGTTTTTAGGTAAGACTGTGGCAAGATAAAAAACAAAGCCAGAAACCCCCCACACAAGTCAGCAAATGCTGATAGAGTCCATTTCTCCTCCATCCGCGTTCTTTGGGTTAATAGCGATTCTTTATATAAACGTTATCATATTTTCTTGGCTCTGGTCAATAAACTAAATGCAGGCCTTCCTCAATGAGTCATTTTCAAGTTTATTGTCTAAGACGCTACTTGAAATTCTAACCAAGGAAAAATACATCACTGGCCTTTGTCTCTCTGTGAAAGGCCTTCTAATTGGACTCTGCTCCATAGAAAAGCCTTTCTATGCGTCCCTATGAGTGAAACGCGTTCAGTGGGTCTTCAAAGAGCGACATAGAGACCAGTTGCTCACCAGCCAGAAGCCATTAGACTCTCTCCTCAACAGCACAGCCCCAAGGCTGGAGCACAGTGGCAAGCAGGTGCCAGCAAAGCCTTTGCAAGCTTCCCAAACATCTTTCCCAGGGCTGGGGGAGGGGAAGCGTCCTGCAAACCCCTAGGTAAAGCACGTTCTCAGGCCCCAAACACACCATTTCCACTCCCAATTAGTGTCCTTTCTTGGAGCTTAATAAG
>PVJH01043552.1:0-13341 GCA_004026705.1 Nesogale talazaci | reverse complement strand
TTTATGATTGAAATGTAGGGGTGGAATCTAGCCTGTTAATCTGGAGATAGCCATTGAGTAGCCAATGAGGCCTCTATGTGGGCATGGCTTTCTCCTGATATGTCGCGATATTTCTCTCGTGGAGATGAGAAACTATCTTCCCCAGTTGTTGGGAGTTAGTCTCAGAGACAATGAATCACGGACAAGATGGCAGCATCCGAGAAGCTAGAGGAGTCAGCAGACAGACCACCCGGCTTTGCCCTGATGGAACCAGACCTCTGAAGCTGGGGCGGCCACATGGAGACCTCTGCCAGTGATGAGTTGCTTCTGCTGTTGATGGACCCTGAGCCCTGGAAGCGAGGAGCCATGTGGAGACCCCTACCAGCGCCAGGACTCTGCACCCACTGACCTGTGACTTCATGAGTCAGAAGGAGACTTTATAGACTGATTTCAGGCATATGGGTTAATATCAGACTTATGACTTTGAACTGGACTGGGCTGGGATATTTTCTCAATGTCCTGTTCCATTTGTATATAAACTTTTTCCTTATATCCATATGTGTTTGGAAATTTGTTCCTCTAATGTACTCTGACACAGGAAGTTCTCAGTGCAGGGACCCCAAGTCCAAAGGCTGAGCTCCAGTCCAAAGGCTCCTCTTCTTCATGGCAGTGAGGGTTCCTCTCCAATCTCTAGGGCTGGCTCATCTGCGATACAGCAGGATGGTAACACTGCCCTATCCCTGCCTATAGCACCTCATTGTCCTCCTATAACAAAGTGACCAGACATTCCACGACATTTTAAAATTAAAATAAACATACTACCATACTATTTTTGCATTCTATGAACATTTTTGTTGCTCTAGATAGACCAAAATTTTTTTTGTTTTATGGGTTTTTTTTGGTTGAGGGGGGTGCATCACTGCCCTCTGGTGGTCGTGGGAGCTACCCAGCCTTGCTCCTGGAGAGCCGCTGCTGGATTTGAACTGCCAAGCCCATGGGCCGCTGTCCCACACTCAACCACTGTGCCACTGGGGCTCTGCCCAATATATACCAAATTTTTAAGGAAGAACCTCCCTCCCCTCCCCAGTCAATGGTGTCCTGCTTAAAACCTGGTCCCTTTATCCTATAAGCATCTATAATCCTATAATCACCGATAGTCCTCCCCAGGCATTTTATGGGACTCATAGGACCCTTCATGGCTGGAGGGGTTGTTATGGCAGTGAAGGCGAGGTGGGGTGAGGAGTGAGGGGAGAGGGAACTTGAAGTAGACCACTCAACTTGGCGACTTTCATTTTAGCTGAAGGTCTAAGGAGAAAGAGGAGACAGAACAAGTGCCGAGAACTGGGAAACGGAGGCGATTCTCTTTGGAACATCCCCCTCCTTTGTGACGTGGAAAAGAGGAGTGAATACCAAGTGAGTTGCGAAGAAGAGTCATTACGTTTTCTTTCCCCGGGGGAAGGACGTCCAACTTTCAGGTCTAGTTGGAAGTCAGAGAAAACCCAAGTGAGTGGTTTAGAGGAGACATTGTTCAAGCGGCCCGGGTGGTGGTAACAGTAATCTAAAGGCGAGTAGCTTGTATCCACCCAGTGGCTCCATGGAAGGCAGATCTGACCATCTGTTTCTGTAGCACAGAGCCAGGTGAACCCTGCGGGTGGGGTGGGAGTGCCGTGGTCACACACTGAGTTGCAAATCACATCGACAGCCCCCAAAGAGCAAAAGCATAGATAAAAAGAAAATCAGTACTTACGATGTAAATATTGACACAAAGTATGTGTGTATATACTGTGATTAGAGCTGTAGGAACCCCCAATAAAATGATAAAAGAGAAAGAAAATGACATCTCAATTTTCAATAGTTAATATGTATAGGCACCCTGATTTCCAGACCAACAAACTGTAAACACCTAGCTTTCTCAGAGGACAAAAGCTTTTCCTCTGTATTTTTGTGTGTGTGTGTGTGTGTGTGTGGCATCACTGCCCTGGTGGGAGTAGGAAGCCCAGCCTTGCTCCTGGAGAGCTGCTGCTGGATTTGAACCATCAGTCCTGTGGGCCGCAGTCCTGCATACAACCACTACACCACCAGGGCTCAGCCTCCTCTGTAATTTTTTTTGCATTGTTTTGTATTTATATTTTTATGATGCCCCTCTCCTAAAAGAAATTAATACACATTCCTAATAGAAAACTCAGAAAATAGAGACAAACAAAATAAACCCTTCTCTGAGTTTTGAGCCTCAAGAAGGTTTAAGTGAGCCCACGTGTTGAAGGTGTGTTCAGAAGGGTCTCTAGACTGTTGTGCTCATGAAGTCAGGCGAGGCTCCTCCATGGCCTGTGTGAGTGGTAGGCTGAGAATCGAGTGTCTTTTGGTCCCCGAGAGAGCAGAAACGATACAGCATCTTGCTTCAGTGCATTATATGTTTGGAAAATCGGTGGATAGGAATGTTTTGACAATATTGTTTTCTTTCCTCTGAACCCTAGGTAAGTTATTTGAGATATTGGCTGAGTGTCATTGAATATTGAAATAAGAAGCTGCTTAGATTGGGGGGAAAATGAAAGATGGATCATGGGTGGAAGGCAAAGGGGAGTGGACGTAGTTGTGAACTCAAGATCCTTGCCTCAGTGAGGATGAAGGAAAAATTGGGCAAGCAGCTAGAATTCCTGCTCCTTTGGGGTCTGGTTGAGATCACAGGGAACAGCAGGTAGGGATACCTGGACCTGGGAAATGCTGGCTATGAGTAAATGGATGGAATTGCTAAATTGCCTGAACGCCTTATTTCTTAATTACATCAATCTTCTCTTTGCTAAGAGGATTTGTCTTTATTCATCTTCAGGCCCGTCTAATAAGACATTCCAAATCTCTCTGGGAGATCCTTGAGACATAAAGCAGGACATGATGTGAAACATTTCCTTTTCCTGGCATATTAAAAAAAAAGTGCTTCTTATTTTGCCTAGAGGCTTCCACCTGTGCTAACTACATGGAATAAAACATTAGGGATCTCAACCCTGAACTGTTAAGGTTAACATGGGGTGACAGTTTTTCAAAAGCGCTTATAAATAAGTAAAGGAGAAAAATAGTGAAAGTCATTGGTAGGAGAAAATATCAGAGAAGGAGCAGAGGGCAGTGAGAAGGTGTGAAGGTAAAAGAACGGAGAGACGAGGGTGGTTCTCCAAACAGAAGCAAGAGGAAGGAGAGAGGAGATAGGAGAAAATATGAAGTGTGTCATACTGAGGATAATCAGGACTTCCAGTAGATAGACTGAATCAGAGACACTGAAGAGACAAAAGTCTAGTAAAGGTGGTCACGTGTATGTTGTTCGGTGGCATCTAGACAGTTCTGATCCTTTAGCAACCCCATGCACCATAGAAGAAACACTGACTGGTCCCACGCCATCCAATGAAGGGTTCTTTGGTCTGAGCCACTGCTGCAAATATGGTGTCTGTCCGCCCATCTCATCGAGGGCCTTCTGCTTTGTTACTGTCCTCCCCTTTACCAGGCATGATGTCCTTCTCCAGGGACCAGTCTCGCTCTCTCTCTCTCTCTCTCTCTCCTTTCTCTTTTATAGTAGCTTTAGAGCAGCATCCACTTAAAAACAAACAAAACCAGTTTTATTGACTCTGATTTCACATATCATACAATTCAATACTTCAATCACATCAAGAAGAGCTGTACAATTAAAAAGTTGTGCAATTATCACAATCAATTTTATAACAAATTTCTTCTTCCTTGTATTCACTGTCATTGGTCTAACAGGTACTCATAATTATTTTAAATTAGCAGTTAATGCATAGACATATCATTCCATTCAATCACAATAGCAGTATTGTACAATTGCTACCACAATCAACTTCCAAGCTATTATTATTTTTAATGGCGGCAAGAATATGCACAACAAAAATTCTCTAATTCAATAACTTCTGCATGTATAATTCAGTGCTATTAATTATACTCTTTGCATTGTGCAACCATTCTTGGTAGCCTTTTCCAAATCATTCCACAATCATTGACATTAACTCAATGTCCCCTAAGCAAAAACTCTTTTGTCCTTCACCCATGATAACCATTGGTTAACTCTGACTTCTTTTTTTTTCAATAGTTTTCTTGATATGATACATCATACATATCATACACATTCACAATTGAGACAATCTTTAAAAGAGTTGTATATACATCATCACTATCAGTTCTAGAGCTTCCCCTCTCTCCCATTCGTTTGCTCCCAAATTCCCTTCACTCTCCCCCATCTGCACCACTGTCCTCAATAAA
The DNA here is from genome assembly GCA_004026705.1 of Nesogale talazaci. Taxonomy (NCBI): domain Eukaryota; kingdom Metazoa; phylum Chordata; class Mammalia; order Afrosoricida; family Tenrecidae; genus Nesogale; species Nesogale talazaci. The sequence goes on along the minus strand of PVJH01043552.1, from coordinate 9,102 downwards.
CCATCACTTCACTTATTGTCTCTATTATGCACTCCTTCTGTGTTTCATAAACTGGGGAACCTAGAATAAATTATACAAAACAAAAAGAAACAAGACAGAAATAATAATATAAAGATAAAGAGTAAGAAAGAAAAGACCACCAATAATATATATTTTTTAAAAAACGAGAAGAAATTTCTGGCATGGAACAAGAGAGAAATATTTAAGCTTAAAGCAAATTCAGGCTGGATCAAGAGGGACATCAACTGGGCAAGTATCATATTCTACCATGGTTCCATCCACCATAATCAAGTTTGCAGTCATCTTTGTCTGACAGTGAAGTTGTTCAAGTCCCTGGCCTGTGGCCAGAGGCTCTGTACCAAAGGCTTAATCTGACTAGATACTCTACAGATGGGTTTTGAGCTTCCACTGTTTTCCATAGCCTTCTTCAAATTGAGTGTTCAGGGCTGAGCCCCGGTGGCGTAATGGTTGAGTGCGGGACTGCGGCCCACGGGCTTGGTGGTTCAAATCCAGCAGCGGCTCTCCAGGAGTGAGGCTGGGTAGCTCCCATGACCACCAGAGAGCAGTGATGCTCCTCCTCCAAAAAAACAAAAAACAAATTGAGTGTTCATAATTTGAACTCTGATACTTTCCCCTTCGTCTTATTTGGATTTGGTTATCATCATTTTTGGATCACACAGGCTGGTGTGCTTCGTTGTAGACTCAGTGGACACCTCTCTGAGATGACTACTTGTTTGAATATGTGCCTTTAAGACCCCAGGCATGACTTCATTTGATAGCTGGGCACCATCTGCATTTTTTCATCACACTTTGCTATAGTACCCTTATCTTCAGTGATCTCTTCATGAAGGTGAGTTTTGAGCAGAGTCATGTTATAAGAACTAACTGTTCTTGGATTGGGGCTAGAATTACGTGGGAGCCCAGAATCCATCTGCTTGTCCATGGGTTCTGAACACCTTTGGTTTACTTAGGTGGTCGAATTATGACAAAAACCAAAAGAAGAACAACAAAAACCCAGACCCCCAAGATGAACGAATAAACACAAAACAAGCAAAAAAGAAAAACATTGTCAATCATCCCCCAGGGTTATAAGGTGATTGCGCTGATGACATAATTTATCCAATGACATAGAATGTTAGGTATTGTTGATATGAGGAACTTATGCGAGTATCACCCAACTTTGAACTGCAATCCATGAGTTGTTTTGTACAGATTGTTTTCTTAATTGATTTAGCTCTGTTTATATTGGGTTGGTGGTAGGGAAAATTTTACTGTAACACTTCTATATTTTAGAAATATTTTTATGGGGACTCCTACATCTCTTATCACAATCCATACATTCCTCCAGTGTGCCAAACACATTTGTACACATGCTGCCATCATCATTTTCAAAGCATTCTCTCTCCACTTGAACCTCTGATATCAGCTCCCCATTTATTCCCCCTCCCTTCCCCACCTCTCCCTCACAAACCCTTGATAAGTTATAGATTATTTTTTCCATATATTACATCATCCTCTGTCACCCCCTCACCCACTTTTCATTATTCATCCCCCTGGGTGGGGATTCTATATTGAGCCTTGTGATTAACTCCCCCTTTCTCCTCCCTGCCATCCTCCCCTAATCCTCCTGGTATCTCTACTCTCCTTGTTAACCCTGAGGGGTTCATCTATCCTGGATTCGCTGTGTTTGGGGCTCTTATCTGTAGTGGTGTGCATGCTCTGGTCTAATCCTATTTGTAAGGTCATGATAGTGGGGGGAAGGAAGCACCAAAGAGCTAGAGGAAACTTGTGTGCTTCATCAGTGCTATCCTGCACACTGACTGGCTCATCTCTTCTCTGCCACCCCTCTGTGAGGGGAAGTTGTAGCATTTCCCACAAGGGCAGATCCTTGCCTATTAGATGAATAGGGGCTGGTCTCTCGGCAGAATCTCCATGCTCTCTTGACAGTACAGGAGATGAAGTCTCATCCTCATTGCCTCTAAGGAACATTCTGGTTGTACTTCTTCCAAGACAGATTTGCTTGGTCATTTGGCAGTCTCTGGTGCTTTCCCTATCTGTCACCAGCCCCACAATTCAAACACATGGTCCTTTTTTATTCAATGTCCAACTTTACATGCATATGAGGCAATTAGAAAGTTTCCTCTTTCCCCCAGGAGCGGCTAGGGGTTCCCAACTGCTGACCTCCTGGTGTGGTTAGCAGCCCGTCGTGTAAACACTGTGCCCCCCAGGGCTCCCGGGTGACCAGCGAGAGCAGGCTAATTTTAATGTGGCTATTTTGTATGGCCCAAGCAAGCTGCTATCATCACCCAAGTGGCCCTTGGCAGCAATAGGTTTCCCTCCTCTGTAGTTGACCTGCAGGAAGCAATTACACTCCATGATGTGGAGGAAGCCTTTGTGAGCAAAAAAGGGAAGTATTCTTTCGGGAACATTCTGTCTCCATACCAAATATAGATGCCTTACCAGAATGTTGTCACTCTTTCGTTGCCTGATTCTGGGTGCAAGCACCTCTAAGCTGTCTCATGATCTACAGACTTCTGCCTGGCCTCTCCCTCCAATGGAGTGAACTGATATGCCGCAGCCTCTCTCTCCAAACACACATCTTCCTGGTTCTGTTTCTCTAGAGAACCTTCGTGAACACAGCAAATATGGGAAAATAAACTATACAAGAAAGGGGTGGTTGCTCGTGCCTAACTCCCCACTCCTCCCACCCCGCTCACAGCTGCCTCTGCAGACCAGTCCAAAGAAGAAAAGCAGCGGGGTGTAGAAAAACAAGACTGTAGGCGTCCGCGCCCCCAATCTGAAGTCCTAACTGTACCGAGGAGGAAAAACTGGGTGTCCAGTTTGCTCTCCCTAAGCTGCAGACGTTCCATCGCGGGAAGCAGGCGGAGGGACCAGGAAAGAAATTGCATTGACTGGTGCTTGTGGCCCACCGCGCGCCAGCCAATCATCCTCTTTGGCCTGGCCGGGCTTAGCCAATCAGCTAAAGGCATTGGTTCCGGGCTTGTCCATGCGGACGTCTCTGAAAACGATGCTTGAAGGTTGCAGTAAAGATGACTTCCGCGAATGTAAGGGTTTTCATGGTGAGGCAGAAAGGGGGACTGGTGGGGCAGGCAGGTAGGGCAATACCCTGAGCAGCTCCTGATGGCCTTCGGAGACCTCACAGAGATAGATGGCAGAGCCAGGCTCAAGCTGTCAAACTCTTCACCCCACCCCTACAACTTGGGGGGCCCCCAACTGGGGACCTGTGAACCTCGCACGGGAGGTTCTGTAATAAACCTTTAAAACTAAAAAAAAAAAAAGAACAGGGAAAAGAAATTACTACCCGAGCTAGAAAAATACCGGCTGACTGGTTTTCATTCATGCAATGCATTCATTCACTCAACATTTCCCCCCCACTGCACTTGAGATGAACTTGTGTGTCATTAAAAACTCCATGTCCGTTTCAGTTTTACTTTTATTCCTTTTTTTTTTTAGTCACTCAGATCCATATTTAGGTCCAAGGGATAACGAATCTATAGATATACAATCTGTGAGCCCTCTCTTTTTGTTATGATTTTGTTGTTGTTTTTGAAAGAAGCACACTGCTTATAGTCACACAGCCCGTCTCAACCATGGGAATCAACCATAGCATCGCATTACACTTCCATAGTGTGGTTCTCTTCCTTCCTCTTTCCCATCCCTACTCCCTCCCTCAACAGTCAATCTTTCCGCTCTCCCTATTCGCTGTGCCCACCCCTCCCCCACTGCCCCACTGTCGTCATCAAATGCCTATCTTTTGATATAAAAGTCATATTCTTTTTCTTTTCTTTTTCTTTTTTTTTTCTTGGGGGGGGGCGGGCATCACTGCCTCTGGTGGTCGTGGGCGCTACCCAGTGCCACTCCTGAGAGCCGCCGCTGGATTTGAACCACCAAGCCTGCGGTCCGCAGTCCCGCACTCAACCACTTACCACCGGGGCGCAGCCCTTTTCTTTGCTTTTCAAGGTAAGAATGGCATTGTTAAACATTTTATCTTTGTAAGGATGACTGGCTTGCTAAGCATAATGTTCTCTAGTTTTGTCCATGTCTTACGATGTTTGAGAGTTGTGATTGTTTAGTTCATCCATTCCTCTGTCATTGGATTTTTTGGTTGTTTTCATGTTCTTGCTATTGGAGCAATCCCTGCAATAGACCTAGCCGTGCATCTGTCTGTGTTGTATTCTTTGTGGCTAGCAGCTTAGCACGCAGCCATCATGCCCGGGCTGTATTCTTTCTTTCTTGCAGGTATATCCCCAGTAGAGAGATCGCTTTGGGAGAAAGATGAGGTTTTCGATGTCTGTAGAAAGTTACAGTCTCAGAAGTCCAAGGTGTCCCACAGAGTCACTGTGAATCACAATGGACTCAATGGCAGTGAGTTTGGGGTTTGTGTTTGGGGCTCTTGGAGAGAGATTGCTGGATCATAAGGTACTTGGATTTGCCGGGGAGGAGAGGAGCCTGTCAGAGTGCAGTATAGCACCAATGAAACATACAACTTTCCTTTAGTTCTTGAATGTTTCCTCCTCACCCCACCCCACTATCCTGATCCCAATTCTCCCTTACAAGTCTGGCTAGACCAGAGGGTGTACACGGGTACAGATGAGAGATGGAAACGCAGGGAACCCAGCATAGCTGAGACCCCTCAGCACCAATAATGAGAAGAGTGTTATCAGGAGGGGAAAGGGAAGGTGGGAAGAAAGAAGGAACCGGTCACAATGATCTACATATAATCCCCTCCCTGGGAGATGGACAACAGAAAAGTGGGTAAAGGGAGACATTGGATAGTGTAAGACATGAAAAAATAATAATCACTTATAAATATCAAGGATTCGTGAGGGAGAGTGTATTTCTTGTAATTTTTTTTAACAAAACAAGCTTATAACCTTCAAAGTACTCTCCATTACACTTAATACATTTGTCAAATCCGCGATTCCATTCTTGAAAATATTTCTCAAACTCATCGGTTTCATGGCTGACAGCACCTCCCTCGTTTCCTTTGTCTCTTCTACATCTTCAAAGTTCTTCAAATCTCCTTTCATGTCACTCTTCATTCGAGGAAACAGAAAGAAGTAGCATGGAGCAAGGTCAGGTGAGTCAGGTGCAGGGGTAAGAGAAGCATATTGTTTTCTACCTAAAACTGGTGCACTGAGATGGCTGCATGTGCAGGTGCATTGTTGTGGTGGCAAAACCAGTCCGCTCCCCCCCATCTGCCACAGATCAGGCCTTTTTTAATCGCACACTGTTACACAATCTTTTCTTTCTTTCTAAATAGAAAGCTGATTAACAGTGTGACCTGATGGAATGAACTCCGAATGCACTGTGGATCGACACTTTCTTCTGTTTGGGAAGTTGACAGAATCTTTTGCCAAGTGGCTTGTCATCAAGTGAATATTTCACCTTTTTGAAACAAACAAACCACTTGAACTTTTCCCATAGTTCTTACCTTTGTAAGCTGTGTTCAACATCACAGCAGTTTCAGTGGCATTTTTCCCAATCAGGAAACAAAATTTTGCAGCCACAGCTGTTCTCTTAAATCGACCATCAGACACACACAGAAGAGCAGAACTGCTTTTATGCAAAAATTCACTGTGACCAGAAAGAACCTTCCCAGGTGACACCATTGTATGCACTAACTTGAGTGAGTTGCTGAATGCTCACCTCGTGGGAAAAATAGGTACGACAAAAGCTCTGTTTGTCTAGTGCAATTCCATTGGGAGGGGAGTACCCCCTTGTATATTTAAGTCTTTGATTCATCTTGACTTTGTTTTTGTGCATGGTGTGAGGTATGGATGCTGTTTTACTCAAAGATTTGTAATGAGCATCTATCGTGTGTATCAGGTATAGTGAGCACACTGACCCTAATCTTTCAGGATGCACACTCTCAGAAGAGACAGAAATATACAAAAATCCCTGAGATGTTCTGATGTATTCACTGGAGTCTCTTAGTGATGCAAGAAGGATCGATGCATCTGAATTATGGTGCTGACAAAGAATATTGAAAGGACCACAGACTGCCAAAGAACTAGCAGATCTCTCTTGGAAGAAGTGTAACCACAATGCACCTTGGGTTAGTTTGGGTAGACTAGATAAACAAATTCATAAGCACGCATATGTATATATGATCGTTTTATATAAAGGGTAATTGTATATTAAGAAAACATCCCAGGGCTGAGCTCCGGTGGTGTAGTGGTTGAGTGCAGGACTGCGGCCTGCTGGCTTGGCAGTTCAAATCCAGCAGCAGCAAGATTGAGTAGCTCCCACAACCACCAGAGGGCAGTGATGCCTCCCCCCTAAAGAAAACAGCCCAGCCCAGTCCAGTCCAAGGTCACATGTCCGATATTAGCCCATATATCTGATAGTAATCTATAAACCCTCTTCAGACTCATGAAGCACATGCAGTGACACCAGGACAATCACAGGTGCAGAGTCTTGTGTATCCAGTGACGGTAGAAGCATCTCAGCCCTGGCAGAGGTCTCCTCATGGCTCCTCCAGTTTCCAGGGTTCAGGGTCTATTAGCATGCCGCCATGCGTCGTGTCAGCTGCAATGTCTCCCAGGGAGTGAGAGATTGTTTCCTGCTTCCAAGAGAGAAGTACCACGTTCCCCAGAATTCTCAGAGAGGAAAGCCACACCCCCACAGAGGTCTCATTGGTTCTCTCTGGATTGACAGGCTAGACTCATCCCCTACACTCTTCATCCTCAAATTGACACCCAATGAGGTGACCGCCACACTCCTTACAGCCCAGGATGGCGAGACTTTGCTTCATGGACTTTGAACGTGTTGTCAGGAAAGAGCAGACCCCGCAGGAAGATCCCGTGCAGTAGAGCAGAGGGGCGGTGAAAGAGAAGAAGACCCCCCCACAAGACGATTGACCTGGCGGTTGCACCATGGGCTCAGACACTGTGTGAGGATGGTGCAGGACCGGGCGGGGCATTGTTCTGTAGCACGCAGTGTCGCTGTGAGTTGTAAGACCTAACAGCAAGAAGTACAAAAGTGGACTGCTCGCCCCAAAATGTCTGAATCCACCAGAAGGACGTGGAGACGTGCTGCTCCATCAAGACTGACAGCCTCAGAACCCCACGCCGGCCTCTGGGTCCCCACCGACCGGATGGCAGGGACTCTGGAGTTTGGTGGAGGTGGTACACATGGTTGTGTTCTTGGGTGCCGAGCACAAGCTTGGAGAGTCACAAGAAGCCTCTAGGGCAGCGGTTCTCAACCTGTGGGTCATGACCCCTTTGGGGTCAAACGACCCTTTCACCGAGGTCGCCTGATTCATAACAGTAGCAAAATGACAGTCATGAAGTAACAACGAGAATAATCTTATGGTTGAGCGGGTGGGGTCACCACCACCACATGAAGAACTGTTTTAAAGGGTTGTGCATTAGGAAGGTTGAGGACCACTGCCCTAGGGAGACATGACACCCAAACATCAGTCATTGAAAACCCTGTCAAGAACAGTTCTATTGGACTCTCAGGGGGTTTCCTGTGAGTTGTACTTAACTCAGTGGCAGCTGGTTTTGAACTGAAATATATCTTTGGAATTTGTCTTAAAGTGTTTTTCTTCTTCCTTTTCAAACTTCTGTGTTGCTTCAGGGACTTGCTTCCAGCTAACTTCTAGAATTTTCTATATGATGTCATTTCTGGATGAAGGTGTGAAAAGGTATTATTATTAATAGAGAAGTCTTTAAAAATAGACTTATTTTTAATAATCAAATTAGCACATGCCTATTGACAACACAGACAAGGATATAAAAGTAAGTAGCAATCATTCATAATCCTATTATCCAGGATGAAGTTTGCTAATATTTTGGTAACAATCTATAGTGCTTTTTCTTGGCCTATGCAACTATGTGGGCTTTTTTTTCAACTATGAGTTTTTTAGCAGGAATTATGCATACATATGGCTCTGTAACTTGCTGGCGATTCCTAATCTACCCAGGCATTAGCGTAGATCATACACTTTAAATAGCTGCACGGCATTTTCTTGTCTGCTTGTGTGATCACTTAAGGACACAGAACCCTTTCACTGGTGCCATGACTATGCCCCCAGGCTCTCCTCCAAGCATGCGCATGCAGAAGGCCCACTCTGTTTGATGTGACTGAACCAGAGGAAGCTGCCAGGGGGGAAAACCCCAAACACCATACAATACATTATTTGGCAGAAAGAGCCATTTCAGGAACGAGAGGGGCAAAGGACCGTGGAAAGGCAACGGTTTGGTGAAGAGAACGCTTTGCACCTGTGGATTATAAATTCTTACAAATGAGGCCCGATCTTTTCTTTGAGCACTCTGATCGTGTCTGAAAGCCTTAACGTGATGAAGCGTCTGCAGGAGGGTGCCCGTGCAAGGGTTTTTGGATCTGTAATGGAGGATCTGTGTGGAGGAGCCCTGGCGGCTTAGCGGTTACAAGTTCAAAACCACCGGTGGGTCCGGCGGAGAAAGAGGCAGATTTCTACTCCCACAGACAGTTGCAGTCTCGAAAGCTCGCAGGGGCAGTTCTACCCTGTCCTGTCGGGGCACTGTGGGTCCGTATTGCCTCGAGGGCAGTGAATTGGAGCGCAATACATGCGTGAGGAAACAGCGCAGCCTAGAAAGTCGCTGACTGGGGGATCAAGCAGGGAGAAAGGTGACTAACCTGGCTCTCCATTGCTAAGGGAGGCAGGACAGGTAGCAGCTCCGGGAGACTAACTGTGCAGGTGCAGGATGTCATTGTGACCTCATGCCACGGCCTCCCTCCTCTGGATGATATATATGTCTGCATTGTCTTTGTCCCTCTTAAGGCTTCATACATGCCCTCCTTAAACTACTATTATTTTTTAAATCACGCATGTGCAGGAGTGAGACCGCGGTGCTAGCGATGTGAGGGCACTGTCCTGCTCTATCCTGAAGCTCCTCGATGGCATGATCTTGGCATTTTCTGGATGAAAGGCAGGGATATGGCTGTCACCAAGGATAAGTGACTCAGGTGGGGGAAGGGCCTGGACCAGGAGCACCCTCAGGCTGTGATTTGGAGGGAGACGCTGACCTAGGTGTTCCAGAGGACGATGACGGTGAGGATAGAGGAGACCAGGAAGAGCAGGTAGAGGCGGAA
>PVJH01043551.1:0-13548 GCA_004026705.1 Nesogale talazaci | reverse complement strand
CTGTCCTGGCCACATGAGAACAAATTAAGAAGAAAAGAAAGAGAATCCCATCATGGCCTACCAAGCCTCAAGGCTCAAATTCCTGCTGAGAGCAGCCAATGCACAGAGAGGACCGTAGGACCAGCCCCAATAGGACACACGACATCCCTTCACTGGCCCACAGTGTCATGGGGACAATCCTGGAGACACAGTGTGGAAAGTGAGTCTGGTTTTTAACACCCCCCCATCCCCCCTCACATACACACCAGGAAGGGAAGTAAAGTTACAAAGTCCCTGAAGAATCCTGAAAATAGATTTCTGATGGTGCGGGGCGGGGGGTGGGGGGGGGGGAGGAGGAGGGAGGGAGGGTAGGCAATACTTGGCACCTCATCAGACCTGGTTGGAAGACATTCATAAAAGTGAGCATATAGACCTGGAACTATTTGTCAGTTTTTTCTCTTTTCTGCTTCTTTCTTTCTTTCCTTCCTTCCTCTCTTCTTTCTTTCATTTTATATGCTTATCTATATAAGACAAGCAGGATAAACAATCCTGAGGAGAAAGCAATGGGACTGATGGTTCTGGGAGAGCATGGAATAGGAGGGGACGGGGTAAGGAGCAGGGATCCAACAAACTCACAAGGGAACAACAAGGCATCTAAAATCTATGCCAAGAAGGGTGTGGAATGCTTGATGGGGCTTGATCAATTGTAATGTAGTCAAGAGGAATTACTGAGAACTGAAGGGAGGATGGACATGATAGTGGGATAGGGGGAAAGTAAAAGGAAACAGAAAAGAATAGGAGGCAAAATCCATATATAGAGTTATAATAGAGGCATGTACATATGTAATAAATATATTAATGTATTAGAATGGGATATTGTTCTATGTACATATATTTATATGTTAAATTATTAAGGTAGCAGACAGACTTTGGGTCTCTACTTCAGTCTTCTCTCAACACAAGAGCACTGTAATCTAATAACCTGGCACTCTGTAATACTCACCTTTCCAACACAATTACTGAAGACAAAAATTACTAAGTAAATGTGGTGAAGAAAGTTTATGGTGCCAGACTATTAAAAAGTATAGTTCCTGGGATTTTACAGGCTGGAAGTGAAACAAGAGGCCATTTAGCATGGTAACAACAAAGCCTGCATGGAAGAAGCAAATCAGCCTCTGTGATCACAAAGTATCAACAGAATCAGGTATCAGAAGGTCAAAAACCAACAATTAAATCAATGTGAAGGAGAGGGGTTGGAGTGGAGACAATTGGACATTCCCTCACAGAAGAGTCACAAGGAACGACAATTTAGCCAGGGTGCAGTATAGCACCGAGAAAACACACAGCTTTCCCCTGATTCTTTAATGTTTCCTCCCTGTCCACTATCATGACCCCAGTCTTACCTCACAAATTTTGTTAGATCAGAATATGTACCTCAGTACAGATAACTGCTTTCAACACATGAAAGCCAGGACAGATTTAACCCTTCAGAAACAGTAATGGAAATAATGATACTATATTAGGAGGGGGAGAAGAGAGGGGAGGAAATGGAAAACTGATGGCAATAATGGATCTATAACCACAAACACAGACACCCTGCTGAGAAGGGTGAATAACAGAGAGAGTGTAAGATATAAAAATATATATATAGCAAGGTTTCAAAGGGGGGGTGGTGGGGGAGTAAGGAAAAAAGACGAGCTGATAAAAGCTCTGGTGGATAAAGTTTTAAAAATAATGATGGCAACATATGTACAAGGTTGCTTGATATAATTGATTAATGGATTGTCTGTGAGAGCCCCCCAATAAAATGATTTTTTTTAAAGAGAGAGAGAAAATTGGAGATCACGTATCTAGAAGGCTGGGACAATAACCAGAACAGGGCAGAGTAGGGATATAAAAGCCAGTTGCCATTGAGTTGATGTTAATTCCGGCTCAGGATGACCTCACTTGCGTCGATGTGGAACTGTGCTCTATTGGATTCTCAGTGGCTGAACTTGGGGATGTAGATTGCCAAGCCTTTCTTCCAAGGCACATCTCTGTGGACTCCAATCTCCATGCCTTCAGCCAAGCACATTGACTGCTGACACCAACAGGGGCTCCAGAGTTGATAGGCACTCATAATTTGTTTCATTTCTCATAGTGTGAATCTGTGAACAATATTTCATGAATATGGATTTTGTGTCAATCTTATGGCAGTTGGACAACAAGACATATTGATACTGCAGGCATAACTCTGTGTTTGAAAGCCTAAAGTGACTTGATCTTGCTACCGCTGTTAACAGCTGTGACATTCAGAACATTCCTTCCTGTACTGAATCTACACCTGACATAGGCCAGCCCCCTCTGTAAATACGGATTTTTCTAGTCTAAGGAGCAGAAACATGTAGCCTTTAGGTAACTGAAGGTAGTTCACATCAATGTTTTATTTTCTATTCTCTGGGGTCTTCAAATGTTTTCATTGGAACATGAGGTTCTGCCTATTCCTTTGAATGGCAGTCCTCTGAATTGAATTGATTTTTTAAAGATGATTAGATTCTTGTTGATTGCAGAGAGATATCAAATCCCTTTGATTTGAATGTCATGATGTTATTTATGTAAATTAAAGCTAATATTTTAAAAATGATCACCTGTCTCCTGGCTCTTCTCATAGTTAACTAAATCTCTCGGGTAATTTACTGCCACTTTAGGTTAGGAGTTACCATCTTTTAACTGTCCATTTTGTGTGTGTATTTTTTAACTGAGTGTAGAGTATATATTAATCCAAGTTAAATATTGCTTGGCATGTTTTAATTTATAGCACAGCCTGATGAAATAATCTGTTAACCTTGCTTCATTCAGTAAACATTTATTATGTGCCCACTAAAGGCTGGCGACTATTTTGGGTCAGAAGTAAAAATAAATCAAAACCTCTCTTTTAAAAAAAAAAACCTCTCTTATTGAGTAATTCACATTTGGGTGGGGAAATTGTTCATGAACTTCAACATCCTGCAACATATTGAAGGCTAGGACAGAAGTATGAGCAAAGTGCAATGGAAATACAAAATAGTAAGGAGTTTAAATAATCACTGGCATGTGTGTATTGATTTAGAATTTTCTGTTTGCTTGTATATTTTATTTTGTCGTATTCTCAAAGCACCTCTAATGAGTGAACAGGACTAATCATCACCTGTTTGTTTGTCACACTATGATGGCTTGCCTGTTGCTACAATGCTAGGTCACAGACACTTCATCTCGTGCATGCTGGGCATGCTATGAAGAGAGACCAGTTCCTAGGAAAGTATAGGGTCAGGAGAAAAGCGATACACTCCCAATGAGATGGATTCATTGACACAGTGGCTGCAAAAATGGGTTCAACATAGCAACAATTGTGAAGCTGGTGCAGAATTTCATTTTGTTGTCCATAGGGTGGCTCTGAAACAGAAGTTACTTTATGGCACTTAACAACAAGAACAACAACAACAACGCAATGCTGGAAACGATGTCACGGGTATTTCAATTACCAGCAGGACTACCAATGGTGGGCAAGTTTCAGCAGATCTTCCAGACCAAGACAGACTAGAAAGAAAGGCTTGATAGTCTCCTTCTGAAATTTGGCAATGAAAACCCCAACAAAATATTGTCTGATACAGTGGTGGTAGGTAAGTCCCCTAAACTGCGGCACTAAAAATACTCAGAGGCCACTATGCTTACCTTGAGCACACCCTTGATGGCGGAGAGGCAGTCGAACCAGGCCACATGGTGCTCCCTGTGGACTGGCCATATACACCGAGTTCCCAATTTATAGAAGACGGGTTTGAGCCTCAGTGCAGTTAAGTGATCCAACTGTAATAAGAATCCTGAAAGTACTGAACCCCCTCATTCCAAGTTGAGACCCAGTCTGCTTCCTTCTACATCCTACGCAGAGCTGAGTAGACCTCTTTTCTCTTGTTCGCCCACCTAATCATTCCAAAAGAGGCAAATGAGGGATCTTCTCCATAGTTTAAAAGGGAAAACCTACAGCTGAGGCCCAGTGGCATAATGGTTGTGTGCCAGACTGCGGCCCACAGGGCTGGTGGTTCAAATCCAGCAGCAGCTCTCCAGGAGCAAGGCTGGGCTTCCTACTCCCACCAGGGCAGTGATGAGGAGATAAAAAGAAAGAATGAACGAAAGAGAGAGTAAGAAAGAAAGAGAAAAAAGGAAAACCTACCATACTTTATAATCAGTTTTCACCCATTTAATCAATAACTATAGAAAAAGAACTTGTTTCGTCACTGAAAGTTTTAAAAAACTTTTCCCCATGAAGATGGTTTTCTGGTGGCTATTCACTGATGTTGATGTTTTCAGGTGCTTTCAAGTCCATTGAATCATAGTGACACTGGGTAGTATAACAGATCGAAACACAGCTTTGTCCTGCAGGCACCAACCTCCCAAGTTTTGTGTCTAAGGCACTGCCGCGTTCATTGTATCAATCCATCTTGTTGAAGGTTTTCTTCTTCTCCTCCTTCTCCTTTTTGCCAACCTTCTACTTTACCGAGTATGATACACATTTCTAGAGACTGGCCTCTCTTGATCACCTGTCCGAAGTGCAGGAGATGAAGTGTTGCTATCTTGTTTCTAAGGAGCTTTCTGGCTGTATGTGTTCTAAGACAGATTTGTTTGTTCTTCTGGCAGTCCAGGATATGTACTTTCAATAAGTCCTACTATTGTGCTGATATTAAAATTTAAGTTAGATGTAATCATTTGTACAGATCAAAATTTTTATGTATGTTTTGGTTTATAGTGTGTCTCATCTCTGAGGAAAAAAATTACGAAGAGTAAAACGCACAAATGTGGAATGTTTAATCCTGTTAAGTGCTGAGATACCCACACCCATGCAACTCCTGCCCCCAACCTTATCCTCCAAGCTAGTGATTTATTAAATAGCAAATGAAGTTCACTTGGATGGCAAGATTTATTCATAAATTTATGAATTCTCACTCCTGCCTTTAGTCTTTGCTAAAAGTTTCCAAGGCATCTCCTTGGCAATTTTTACTCTAATTTTATAATGGAAAAGAGGGAGATCAGCAGTTTTCATTTCTAAGATCAACATTATTTTCTATAAAAATATTCTTATTTTTCTGATTCAATTCTTATTTTTCAAGATCTATCAGAAATCCCATGTGGTGTACAATGAGTTATGACTGAAGTATGCTAGCACCAGGCATGTAATCCCTGCAGGCTTGTTGGTGTGAATTAATCTGAAACAACTCTTCCTCCACTGGAAAGCTCATCTTGGTCTTCAATACTCCTTTCTGTTGTTTGCTTTACAATTTGAAGCTTGAGGGCTATGAAACAAACTTCCCTTTCCTTCCTTTTGCCATCTATTATAATCTGCTAACTTTCTAGTGTTCCCTGGAAGCTGCCTTATTCTCTAAGTACTCATTCTCAATCTTGACCACTGCTTTAAGAAGTTCCTATTTGTGCTGAAGTTTATCTATATTTCCCAGACTTTTTTTTCTCTCCTCCAATATCTGAAAAAGATTCAATAAAATCTGGAAAGAGTGGTCCTGTTATAATAAGTTGAAGCAAAATCCTTGGCCCTGTCACCATTAATTGCTTTCAAAGTTTAGACTTTCTTTCAAAAATTTGTTTCTTTATTTCCTCTCGGAAAACAAAACAGGGTTGTTGAATCTGGGCTGGAATTTCTGCTTAAGAAAAATATTCAGAGCCCCTTGAACTATGTCCAACTCCTTACGTTTTGGGGGCTTTTGTGTTTGTTTGTTTGTTGTTATTGTAAGTAGGTAAAACCACTTGTCTTTAAAGAAAAAAAGAATTCTTTCCTACACTTGGATGTGAACTGTCATATGCACTGGTGAGCAACTTTGATTAAGAGAATGTATTCCATATGAGGACAGAAAATGAATGACAGGTTAAAAGGCTAGACCTATTTGCCCTATGTTAAGTCCTCTAATGGAAAGAGAAGTTTTTAGCTTCATGAAGTTATTAGAGTCTTAACACATGGGAATATGCTCATTTTCAAACTTCATTAAGTTTCAAATTGTTCCCAGTTAAGGAGATGAAAAATTCAGACCTTGGCCAATCTGTATTTTAATCTTCCTATTCACAAACCTCACTCTTCACTTGACTATCATATTGTAAATTTATTCCTGGGTTAAGTCTCTCTCCTGAAGAAAGCTGCTACCAGTTCTATGCTACCAACATTGATATGCTTTAAAAATGAATGCAGTATCAACTGCAACAGGCCTAGCTGCTACACTCCAAGGAGAAGTCTCCCAACGTGGCTTGCAATCTGACTGCCCAACTTCGGAGCTAGATGACCCAGCTAGAATCACTAAGAGTTAACTTCACTTGGGGGGAAACAGGAGGTGAGCAGGAGTGGGGAAGGTTAACCCCTCAAAGACAGGGTCACAGAAACCTGACCAAGCTGTGCAGGTGCATGACCTGCCTTGTTTCCCAGCCACTCATGTTTAGCTTCCTTCTTTTCACTATCACTAGCACATAATTCCCTGGGTGTTTTCCTTTCAGGGAGCCCAGGCTGTTGATTGAACATTAAATTGCCCCGCATTATTTTTGTGGGCCAAGAATATGCAATCCACTGTAAAAACCAAAACAAACTCACTGCCCTGGTATTGATGCTCACTGATGGGGATTCTTTAGGACAGGGTGTAACTGTCCCTATGAGTATCCAAGACTAAAGGTTAAGGGAGAAGAGAGCCCAGTCTTTGTCCCTCTGGGGGGCTGGTGGTTTTGAACTGCAGATCATGCAGATCGTAGCCCCATGAATAACTAATACGCCACCAGGGCTCTTTGATAGCACACTCGATTGGGTATGGAAGGGCAGGCAAGGATGAATCCAATGCACACCTTGACCTTAAGCACAAATGATCTGGAAGAGAGCTCAGAAACAATGCATCATTCTGGAATGGGAGTCAGAAGAGCGGGCTGGTCACTGGTTTGATTTTGCTTCTGTTAGCTGTCATGGTGAAGTTAGCCAAAGCTATGACAGCTTAGGGATCAGAGTGTTGTGGATTAGGGTGTTTCCACACCCAAACCTGGTCAGTTTTCAGAAATAGGTCACCAGGCCTTTCTTCCTGGCTCACCTTAGTGTAGGAACTCTGGTGAAACATGTTCACAAGCCTTCACTGCTACTGACCATAGCCAATGCTGAATTATGAGGAAGACATTGAATCTCTTGGAGTTTCTGTTGACTCAGTTCCTTAGCTATAAAATCTGCCATGTTCGATAGCCTTTACACATGCTCCACTCACATCTCCACTCCTGTGGTTTTACCAGTTTCAACTAGCAGAAGTACAGTAACCAGTTCTATAGGAGAGGCGCAATCTTGTGGGAACTCAGAGATATCGGGGGTAGGTGGGGTTGGAAAGCTTTGGTGAAAGATGGAGTATTTGAACTGAGTCCTGTAGGATGTGGAGGGTTTTGACAGGTGGCCAAGGGCCAGATCATGAGTCCTGGTGGCGCAGTAGTTAAGTACTGGGCTGCCAATGGAAAGGTTGGTGGTTTCAAGTCACCAGCTGCTCCATGGGAGAAAGGTGAGGCCATCTACTTCCATAGAGATCACAGCCTGGGGACTCTGAGGCAGCGGTTCTCATCCTGTGAATCCTGACCCTTTTCAGGGTTGAACGACCCTTTCTCAGGGGTCCCTGATTCATCACAGTAGCGAAATCCCAGTTATACAGCAGCAGCAAAAATAATGTTATGGTTGGGGAAATCACCACCACATGAGGAAGCGTATGAAAGAGGGGTGGCATGAGGAAGGGTGAGAACCACGGCTCTATGGGGACCGGCCTATTGCACTGCTCTGAATAGGGCTCGGGAAGCAGCTGGAGGACTTTTATGTGTTTACTTTAAAAACAGAACCGTTTTATTGGTGTGCAATGCACACACCATACAATCCAGTGGTTTAAATATGTTAAAAAGGAATTGTGCGATCATCACCAGATAAAGTCCCATTAGGGCAAATGATGCACGGTTCAGTTTGGTTGAAGCAAAGTATGGATGAGGGGACACAAAGTAAAGAGCTGGTGAAACAGACGATGGAAGATGTTGATGGCCAAGTTTAGAAGTTATCCCTTGCTCATCAGCTCCATTTACCTACGGAGCACCTACAATGCGCCAGAGAGTGAGCGAGGTGCTGAGAATACAGAAAGAAACAAGATATAGTTCCTGCCCTCACGAAGGTTCTTGGCAGTGGGCAGAGGGTTAGAGAGACTTACAAGAGAATTCAGTATTATAAGTTTTGAAACACAAATAAAACCGAGCGGAGAGGACAGACATGGACAATGTTTCAGGGTACCTTATGCCACAGGGAAAGAAATCCTAGAGGACTATCAGGATGGTAGGAAAGAGAGCATGGCGAACAGTTTTGCTGATTGGAAAGCGAGTTTGCTTCCATGCGACATCTGAGGTGCTCCCAGGCAGAAAATGTCTAGCAAGTCGAAATATGTTTTTCAAATCCTAGATTGAGATGTTGGAGCAAGAGGTGGAGCTATTAGTGTACTCAGAGTGGCTCAGAGGTCTGGGCAGACTGTCAAGAAAGAAATTACACACAAAAGCAAGAAAATGAGAGACATTGGGAAACCAGTCTAAGGGATGCCAAAGGAAGATAGGGGGGTTACATCAGACCAGGTACTCCCCAACCTGGTGGACCCGCTGGATGGGATGCAGCGAAAACATGGACTGACAGGATGGGTCTCATGCGTGGTGCTTCTCTTTGTTCTGTGTGGAATCTGCTGGTTCCCACTCACCGTGACCCGTGAGGGCAGAGGGGGTTATGAGTTTGTGATCTTTATGACAGCAGATCACGAGGCCCTTTCTCCCAGGGAGTGGATGGTGAGTTCAAGACACTGATTTTTTTTTTCAAGCCACTGATTTTCAGTTCGCCGCCGACACTTACTGTTTTGTCACCAGGCTCCCTGGTGGTTTCTTTGGAGAAGGAAGTAAGGGAAAAGTGCTTGGGTAAAAATCGTTGCATGAAACCTCTTTAAAGTGTGGAAAAGCAAGGAGGCTACTTTGATGACTAAGGTGCGTCAGACATGTGACGTGGTATTTTACCCTTTCCCCTCCTCTCTTTATTTATCAGGCATCTTGTTTTGATATATGATTGCACTGCACATCAATCCCTAGTGACATGGTGTTTTTCAGTCACTTCATATGCATTTACAAGCTGGACACAGAATAAAGAAGACTGAAGAAGAACCCCTGGCTGGTGAAGACGATGGCAGGTGTCACGGACTGCTAACAGACCAAACAGGTCTGTGGCGGAGGAAGGACAGTTGGATATTCCTGAGAGCACGGGTGGTGAGGCTTCATCTCATGTGCTTTGGACTTGTCAGGTGAAACCAGTCCCCGGGAAAGGCCATCATGCTTGGTAAAGCAAAGGGGCAGTGAATACCATAGGAAGTTCCTCGATAAGATGGATTGACACGGTGGCTGCATCGCTGGATTCCAGCATAGGAACCACTGTGAGGCTGACACAGAAACAGGCAGAGTTTCCTTCTGTTGTGCACAGGGGTGGTGTGGGTCAGAGCTGACTCACTGACCAGCAACAACAACAACAACAGCACCTCGGCATGCAAAAGTAGGGTGATGGAGAAGATAGACTGGAGAAGAAATGATGAGTTGGAATTATGTCGTTGACAAAGAATATTGAATAAGCCACAGACTAGTGGAAGAACCGACATTTGTCTTAGAAGAAGTACACTCCGAAGGGTCCTTAGAAAGGAGGATGGTGAGGATGGTTGTCTCATGAGCTTTGGGCATGTGATTGGAGGGACTAGTCCCTGGTGAAGAACATCATGCTTGGTAACGTGGGGAATCAGGAAAAGCAAGATGGATCCTCGATGGAACAGGCAGTGACACAAAGGAACAACCGTGGCGATGGTATGGGACGGACAGTTTTATTCTGTCGTACATAGGGCTGGCAGGATGGTAGCTAACAATGTCAACAGAGGACAGGGGAAGGAGGCCCAGTGGCCCCGCCATCAAAGTACGGTGATGCTAAGAGAAGGGTCAGACGTGGGAAACCACCAGCTGTTCCTAGGGAGAAAGACCCAGAAGTTGCCTTCAGTGACTATGGCAACTGTGGAAACCCCATGGAGGAGGTCTCCTCGATCCTGTGGGGTCTTGATGATTTAGACTCCACCTGACAATCATGGACTGTGAAAGGGAAGGGGAAACACGACTCCCTGGTAACACTTCCTTTTCAGCATGACCTATATTAGTGTTGATAAATTTACCATATGCAGGCTTTCCTTAGTTGAATAATGAAATTGAAATCCAGAGCTCCAATCTCTACTCCAGAGATCAGAAAGCCCTCCCTGCCAGTGAGTTGCGTTTGACTCAGTGGGGAACCTACAGCGCAGAGTAGAAGGCCCCCTTTGGGCTCCCCAGGCTGTTACTGTTCATCTGATGGCTTCAACTTGCTGATCTTGTGGTTTGCAATCCAGCATGTGACCCACTGGGCCACCGGGCTCCTTCCTCCCGAGGGGGAATGTTCAGGAACGGGGCCGAGCAACCCATAATTTAAAGATGCTTTCCAGTCACTCCCCACGCACAGCCACCTTTAAATATCCTGAGGGCAGAAGACTTCTAGTAGAGCTCTGGATTCTCAGAAGAGATGTACTCACCAGGTAATCAGAAAGAGAAAGTATGTTCAGATATTAGAAATCATTAAGAATATGACAGGTCGCTTAGCCCAGTGGCTGTACGTATCTACAAGACCACCAGCCATGAATGAGAGTTCTTGTCTCACCACACCCCCTCCAACGTTTTTTGCTTTCTGTTTTTTTCAACTGGGCTATCTTTGTGGGTGGTAGTTGGTATCTCATAGCTATTTTCATTTCATCTGCTCTGTGCCAGGATCACTGTTAGTTTTGTGATTACACGTATGTTTATTCATTTACTTTCCCCCCCTTCTTTTTGGTGTTTATCTAAACAAGATAGGGAGGATAGAAAATCTTACAGAGACAGCAACTGGTCTGACAGTTTCTGGGGGGAATGCGGGTGGGGGTGGGGGAAGGTGGGTTGGGAGCCAACAGTGACAGAGCCGCAGGAACACCAAGTGTTCTAAAATCAATGGCAAGGAGGGCGCGGTTTTCTGGTTGAGTTTAATCAATCCAATTGTATCTGAGGGGAATTACTGAGAGGTGAATGAAGGATGAACATAATAGTGGGGTAAGGGGAAAGAAAAAAGAAAAGAGGAAGGAAAAATATATAAATATATGTGTATTTGTTTTTATATGCACATGTATGCAAATTCATTGAGGAAGCAGATGGACTTTGGGCCTTTACTTAAATCTTGTTCTAATAATGTGGCACTGTATGATACTCATCTTCCTGACACAATCACAGAAGACAACATAGGCAAGTGAGAAGAACGCTGATGGTGCCCCACCATTAAAATGTATAGTGTCTGGGTTTTTAAAGGCTTGTAGTTAAACAAGTGGCCATTTATCAGGGGAGCAACAAAGCCCAGAAGGAATGTTGAGGAGAAGAGGAATCAGAAGTTCAAAGACAAGGAACTAAGTTGATATGAAGGGTGTGTCTGTATTTGTGTGTGTGTGTGTGTGTGTGTGTGTGTGTGTGTAATGGAGACCCCAAACTTGTAAGATAATTGGACAGTCCTTCCTTTGTATATTTAAGATCGCTCAGTACATGAAAGCCAAGATAGATCACCCTTCTGAAACGGTAACAGGAGTAACGGTTCTCTGGGGGTACAGGAAGAGAGGGGAGGGAAAGGGGAAAGATGAATGGGGGAGCTGATAGCATCGATGATTGTACACCCCCATTCTATGGGATTGAACAACAGAATGGTATGGGAATGGAGATACTGGATTATGTATGATGTGGAGGGGGAGGAAACTATTATAGGGAAAAATAATCATAAGGGTTCCTGGGGTGGGGGAACGAGGAGATAAGGGGGAGCTGATAGCAAGGAGTTCAAGAAGGAAATGTTTTTGCTTGATGTGATTAAACTATGGGTTGTTATGCTAATCTGTAAGATACCCTAATAAAATGATTTTTAAAAATATGGTAGACACCTCTCTCCTTCCCTTCCCCCCGCCCCACCACCAAAAAAAATCCTTGAACACATGAGAGAACACATTTTGCTAGAAGGAGGTGGGCAGGAGAAGTTGAGGAACAAAGAGGATGCTGAAAGAGTGACTGTGAGGAATAGGAATGCAAAAGTCGATATTAGAGCCCGAGGGATCACCATGGGAAGTTCAAAGTTCAATGCTGGCATGTCAAGTTCAAAGTTTAATGTAACTCAGGGTACTGATCTGCCATCTACCAGCAGGGGGCAACAGAGAGCTCTCAGCACCGAGAAACCTGGTGGAGAATCTTAAGAGAGACTTCCCTTTCAATTAAACAAGAGATGGGATAAAAAGTTTTTCAATGTCAAAGGCAACCAGACACTTGAGTCAGAATTAAAACATAATCACAAGTAAGAATAGTGAGTTTTGTTGAACTATCCACAAAGAAATGATGCAAATATCCACAAATAAATAATGGGATAGAGGGAGTTGTCAGGAGGTGGGTGAATTAGCCAGGAGTCATATGCATTTATGACTGTGGCCACTAGCTGCATCTAGGGAGGAGCAAAGTGACTTGGCCTGGCTTCAAAGAGAACTTTAGGAGGTGCAGGTGTGCTCTGTTGAATAACACTAGACAGGACAAGAAAGACAGAATGCTATCACGAGAGGAGAACAGGAACTCGGGAAGACATTCATGACTTGTTTTGCTTTGTTTTAAAACATGGGGGAAGGGAGATAGTGATCAGTGTGAGAGATGAAAATAATAACAATGTACAATCTATGGGGGGTTATAAGGGTGGGGTGGGGAGAGTTGAGGGAAAAAAGGAAAAGAAAAAAGAGGTTCAATAGGAAATAAATATCTAGAAGAGAATGAGGGCAACATATGTACACACATGCCTGGTTCAATTGATGTAATGAAATGATTTTTTTAAAAGGATAGAGACGATTTCAATAAATCATAGGCAGAGAGGAAAGCACTTGACAGAAAGGAAAGATTGACAGTGCAAGAATTATGGGGAAAGCAATAGACTCATAATTTGAAAATGCAAGACATGAGAGGTTTATTGTTGTTGTGGGGTGCCGTCCAATCAGCGCTGTCTCACTGCAACCTGAAGTCCAACAGAAGGAAACACTGCCCAGGCCGGGCCAGCCTCAAACGTTATGCTGAAGCCTGGGGAATTTGGCTTGCTTGTTTGTTTCATGAATTTGTTTGTGACTGCAGATTCCAAGTCCTTTCTTAAAAACCACTCAGACTAATATTTAGGTTTGAGAGATAAGGACTCTGGAGGGTATTTTTTTAAGGGGCGCCATTAAAAAAGCACACTGTATCTATTTACAAGGCCCATCTCAAGAAATGAAATCAACCACAACATCTCGTTAAGCTCTCCATAAAAGTGGTTCTCTTTCTTCTACCCCCTCTGCATCTCCCCTCCTTTGTCAATAACCTCTCCCTCTCCTCTTCCTGCTCCCCACCCAGCCCTGACCTTCTAGTCACCAAAGTCTTGTCTGTTAGTATAGAAACCACTTTTTTCTTTGC